>JASDQU011404784.1:7103-22056 GCA_032191745.1 Picea mariana | reverse complement strand
TGTTATTTTTTTTTCCACCCTTTTCTCTGTTTTCAGACAAACTGGAAGTATCTAACAAACTCCTTCAAAATCAAAGTTGAGGGGATGGAAGAAGTAATATATGTTGAGTCGTATGAAATAGATAAACAGTGAATTATACATGGCAACATTGACGTGGCTTTACATAGCAATGGCCTCTTTAGATTCGATGCATTATCGTATACTACAGGGGATTGCCTTTTCGATACATTCTAGATTCTGCTGCATTTTGGGTATTCATCGACCGAGCTGCGCAATGGATTGATAGATTATTTCTTGGCCTGTTTAAAAAATGGCAACGCAGAAGCATTGAACTCCTATGAATATGAACTGGAATCTGATTTTCTTCGGCAGTTGCACAGAATACATGATGTCGCTACGTATTTTTAAAAGATGCGGTTGTCTACATATGCATCTCTGCCTGCACATGAAAGGGGACTCTAGGAAGACACATTTTGTATACGGTGGCTGTCTAACTGACTCAATATATCGGTTGGAATATGGTCATTGACAAGAAAAAGAAGATATCTACTATTCAACAAAGGTGCCTTTGGCAATCCATATTGCATCTTGTTCCATGACGCCAATGGTCTCAGTGGTCATTATGAACCACTCCTGTACAGGAACATGTCCATGTGAAATGATGAAGTAGCTCATATTTACTTGTCCTTCTTTTGCAAATACCTTGAATCGCAATGGGAACGGATTATGCATCGCATAGATAGCCATGGTTTACAGGTGACAACAAATGTCGTGTCTAACTGTGGAGATAGTCTGTTTAATGCAATTTGTTGTTTGGTAGCAGTGGAGTTTGATGTGCAGTCACTGCGGCTTTACACCATGCAGTCATTTTGCAATGCAATTGTAGGCAGCAACCAACAAGCTTTTAGGTGCTTGCATCAACACCTTTTGCCATATCTCCTGGAAAATATGCCAGCAGTTGGAACTTGGCAGGAATACCTTGTAAACATGGCACTTCCATATGAAAGAGGGAATGTGGAGGGTTGCAGTTTCTGTTTCCAATGGTTGTCTATGATATTTAGAGTAAATTTCCAGATTTGGTCGGCTTTGCTAGATGGAACTGTCCATTCTTGGTTTACTGATTCAAATTATGATCGAACATTTGACATCCTCTCGTTGAAAATAGATATAACACATATCCATTATGAACCTTTGCTTCGACATATCTGTGGTTTAGGGTTGGATGTCCATGCCACCCAAACCGCATCGAATCTGCATATGCGCGGAATGATTTTTAGTGAGAATGAAACTCTTGCCAGGTCCGATATGGCCATAGAGGGCTTGAACAAAAAAAGATGCATGAAATTCATTACAGTTGTGATGAGCCCATACATGGATGAAACAAAAAACCTAGAGTAAGTTATCAGAACTTGAAAAAAACTATGCGTCAAATTCGTCCTAGTTGTGATGAGGCCACACAGGCCTTGAACAAAAAACGTAGACTATGTTATTAGCACCTGGGTTAGAGTGAAATTCATCGCAATTGCCATCAGCTCATCATTCCCTTGGGCAAGAAACGTAGACTAAGTTACCACAACTTGAAAAAGGTCATGCGCGAGAGAAAGAAATACATTGCCACGCTTCCTATTAGAGAGAAAACCACATATGAGAATCTACAGAAACTTGTCCGTGCAAAAAAGAACCGAAACATGTGCGCTCACATATCCCAGAATGGTCATGCAACCATCACATTTCGTGCGCTAGCAGCAACACCATGGACTATTGGCAATGAAAACCAGAAAACAGTTTCCACCCATTCTTCCCTGCAAAAGAAAAATGCAACATAGACGTACATGAAAGAAATTAAAGATACTCCTTCCATTGCATGTGCAATTTGTGAGCAACTAAATTTCTCAAAAAACAACAAGTCTTTCATGATTGCTTTGCAAGCAGAATACTTCTAGTTGATAGTGCACGATAAAACATTTTCCAGTGGCAAAATTTGTCTTCCATGCAAATAGTCGCCTCAACATGGAAAACTGCCATAGCTCCCAACGCCTGGCCAAATAAGATGTAATGCACCACTACCAGATGTAAGTGCGCTTACAGAACTTGAGGAGAGAGTTGGCTCTCTCTGAATTGCATTTACTGGAATCAGGCCTTGGGGCTATAAACGAATCCAGATGGGCTTAACAGGATCAATTATTAATGTGCCTATTCAAATAGATGTTGTACAAAGACTCTTGCCACAATTCATTAACAATACACTGACAATTGCCATGCCTCTAAAAAGACGTTTGTGATACAAAAATGCATATCAGATAGGCAAAGTGCCCATGCATGCTGTTATGAAAGAATTAAAGGAATTATGTTCGAGGGCCCTGTACAAAGCACAAAACATTTGTATAAATGACAACTGGAACAATTTTATTGCATAAGAGAATAGCAACTCTGCAGACACTTTCAAAAATCCTATTGAATTTGATACAAGTGATGAATGAGAGAATGAAACGCGTGTTGAGACATTGGTGCATGGAATTCAAGGACAAATTCATTGAGGAAATGAACTTTCCAACACTCTTCTATGGAGATGCAGGTGGCACTGATATCACATAACGATTCAATTATCATAAAATAGTCCGATGGGAGATTCTACATTCAAGCCCCAATCCCAATCTATATGACAAACATATTTAAATTTCTAGGAATATGTAACAAAGTATTTTTTTTTCCATACTTTCGAAATAAAACTATTCTTTTGTCTTCTCATATATTTATGTGTTTCTACCATTTTCTCTTTAGCTATGTTGAATGTGAAGACATTCTGTTTATTTTAATTCAATTATCTTCCTTTCTGATGCCACCTGTCCTTTAGAATGTTTCTGACAAAATCCCTTACAATTCAAACAGTCCAAACTCCGGTTGTGAATTTGTATATCACCGAACTCTGGGTGTTTTCTGTAGGCCATGGAACAACAAAGGCCCATTTTTCAGCCCACCAGCTCCAGAATCCGCAATCCAACAACTGAATAACTATGGATTCAGGGCTCCGTCCATGCTTTTATCAAATCTCATCCCCATAGTTTATAAAAGTACATATTTCGTATGTATAAAAGTATATATCTTCTTTTTAAAATTACATCTTTCATATATATAATTTATGGTCTCCAGGGACCTTTAACTTTATAAATTTCAATTTATTCTCTCCAGGAGCCCTTGCTTTAAGGAAAGCTAATTCGACAATGATGGTTTTTTTTGTGCTTTTCTCCACTAAACTATGTAACAGGCGTCACTGCTATTTTTTTTTGTGCTTTCTTGTCTGCGACCCTATGTAAAAAAAGTACGGTAATGCTAAATTTTTTTGACACGAGCCCCTTAAAATTGAAATTGTGCCCAAGTTTGATTTTCAATTTGTATATCATGGAACTATCAGTGCTTTTTTGTAGGACATAGAACAACAAAAAATCCCAATTTTCAGCCCCCCATCCTGAGAACCCGCTATCCAAAAACTGGCAAGTTATGCTATGACGACTCCGTCCATGCTCTTTAACATCTCATCCCCATAATGTATAAAAGTACATATTTCGTATGTATAAATATAAATATCTACTTTGTAAAATTACATATCTTGTATGTATAAATTATGCATATTTTTCCCTGCCTGGTCATTTTCAAAATTACATATGCTGTAAATCACTTACTGAAATTTCACATATCATATTTCACGTGTATATATATATATATATATATATGTGTGTGTGTGTGTGTGTGTGTGTGTGTGTGTGTGTGTGTGTTCAGTATTTTATCTTTACTAGTTGTCCTGCTTACTGCTTTCCATAGAGGCCGTTACAATTGAATTAGTCTGAATTGCACTTGTCAATTTGTATATTGCGAAACTCTGGGTATTCTTTGTAGGCCATGGAACAACAGAGGCCCATTTTTCAGCCATCTAGCTCGAGAACCCGCGATGCCAAAAAAACTGGCTAGCTATGAATTCAGGGCTCCGTGCATGCTCTATAAAATGTCATCCCCATAGTCTATAAAAGCACATATTTTGTAAGTATAAAAGTAAATATATGCTTTATAAAATTGCATCTTTGCTATGTATAGTTTATGCTGTGCAGGAACCTTTAATTTCATAAATTTCAATTTCTTGTGTCCAAGAACCCCTATTTTAAGAAAAGCTATTTCGGGAATGCTAGTTTTTTCATGCTGTTCTCCACGAACCTATGTTACAGACGTTACTACTATTTTTTTTTTTGTTTTTTGTCCACGAGCATATGTAAAACATATGTAAAAAATACTATTTCTGGAATGCTACATTTTTGTGGACACGATGCCCTTAAAATTCTATTAGTCCACAAGTCCGATTGTTAGTTTGTATATCACGAAAAATATCGGTGCTTTTTGTAGGATAGGGAAGAACAGAAGCCCAATTTTCAGCTCGACATCCCGAGAACCCGCCATCCAAAAACTGGCTAAGTATGGAATGAGCGCTCTGCTTTGTAAAATTACATATTCCACTTGTCAATTTGTATATCGCAGAATTCTGAGTATTCTTTGTAGACCATGGAACAACACATGCCCATTTTTCAACCCAACAACCCGAGAACCCGTGATGCAAAAAAATGGCTAACTATGAATCCAGGGCTCTGTGCATGTTCTATAAAATGTCATCCACATACTCTATAAAAGTACATATTTCGTATCTATGAAAGTAAAAGTCTGCTTTATAAAATTGCATCTTTTGTATTTATAATTTATGTTGTGCAAGAACCTTTAATTTCATAAATTTCAATTTCTTCTGTCCAGGAACCCTTGTTTTAAGAAGCATCCAAAAACTGGCTAAGTATGGAATGAGGGCTCTGCTTTGTAAAATTACATATTTTGTATCTATAAATAATGTTGTGCAAGAACCTTTCATTTCATAAATTTCAATTTCTATTGTGTCGACAATCCCTTCTTTTAAAGAAAACTAAGCTAGGAATGGTAAATTGTTTTTGTATTTTTTCTCAACAAACATATGTAGCAGACATTACCATTATTTTTTACAATTGAACTAGTCCAAACTCTGCTTGTCAATTTGTATATCGGGGAACTCTGGGTATTCTTTGTAGACCACAGAACATCACAGGCCCATTTTTCAGCCCAGTAGTGCGAGACCCTAAGATGCAAAAAACTGGCTAACTATGAATCCAAGGCTCTGTGCATGCTCTATAAAATGTCATCCCCATACTCTATAAAGTACATATTTCGTATCTATGAAAGTACATATATTCTTTATAAAATTGCATCTTTCGTATGTATAATTTATGCTGTCCAGGAACCTTTACTTTCATAAATTTCAATTTCTTGTGTCCAGGAACCCTTGTTTTAAGAAAAGCTATTTTGGCAATGCTAGTTTTTATTGTGCTCTTCCCCACAAACCTATGTAACAGAAGTTACTACTATTTTTGTGTTTTTTGTCCACGACCGTATGTAAAGAATATGTAAAGAATATTATTTCGGCAATGGTTAACTTTTTGGACATGATGACCTTAAAATTCTAATACTCCACAAGTCGGATTGTCAGTTTGTATATCGTGGAACTATTGGTGCTTTTTGTAGGGCATGGAAGAATAGAAGCCCAATTTCTAGCCCGACATCTCAAGAACCTGCCATCCAAAACTGGCTAAGTATGGAATGATGGCTCCGCTTTGTAAAACTACATATTATCTATGTATAAATTATTTTGTCCAGTCATTTCATAAATTTAAATTTCTATTATGTCCACGATCCCTTGTTTTAAAGAAAATTAAGTCAGGAATGAAAAATTTTGTTTGTGTTTTCTGTCAACAAACCTATGTAACAGACATCGCCACTAATTTTTACAATTCAAATAGTCCGATCTCCGCTAGTCAATTTGTATATCGCAGAACTCTGAGTATTCTTTGTAGGCCATGGAACAACAGAGGCCTAATGCTAAATTTGTTGGACACGATGCCCTTAAAATTCTAATAGTCAGGGATTCCAATTGTCAGTTTGTATATCGCGGAACTATCAGTGCTTTTTGTAGGGCACGGAAGAACATATGCCCAATTTTCAGCCCGACATCCCGAGAACCTGCCATCCAAAAACTGGCTACGTATGGAATGAGGGATCCTCTTTGTAAAATTACATTCTGTATGTATAAATTATGCTGTCCAGGAACCTTTCATTTCATAAATTTTAGTTTCTAGTGTCCACAATCCCTTCTTTTAAAGAAAACCAAGTCAGGAATGCTAATTTTTTTTGTGTTTTTTGTCAACAAACCTATGTAACAGACATTACCAATATGTTTACAATTCAAATAGCCCCAACTCCACTTGTCAATTTGTATATCACAGAACTCTATATGTATAAATTATTCTATATAAAACTACATATTCTGTATGTATAAATTATTCTGTCCAGGAACCTTTCATTTCATAAATTTCAATTTCTATTCTGTCCACGATCCCTTGTTTTAAAGAAAACTAAGTCAGGAACGCTAAATTTTGTTTGCGTTTTCTGTCAACAAACCTATGTAACAGACATTGCCACTGATTTTTACAATTCAAATACTCCGATCTCTGCTAGTCAATTCGTATATCGCGAAACTCTGGGTATTCTTTGTAGGCCATAGAACAGGAGAGGCCCAATGCTAAATTTGTTGGACACGATGCCCTTAAAATTCTAATAGTCCGGGATTCTAATTGTCAGTTTGTATATCGCAGAACTATTGGTGCTTTTTGTAGGGCACGGAAGAACATAATCCCAATTTCTAGCCCGACATCCCAAGAACCCGCCATCCAAAACTGGCTAAGTATGGAATGATGGCTCCGCTTTGTAAAACTACATATTCTCTATGTATAAATTATTCTGTCTAGGAACTTTTCATTTCATAAATTTCAATTTCTATTATGTCCACGTTCCCTTGTTTTAAAGAAAACTAAGTCAGGAATGCTAATTTTTTTTTGCGTTTTCTGTCAATAAACCTATGTAACAGACATTGCCACTAATTTTTACAATTCAAATATTTCGATCTCCGCTAGTTAATTTGTATATCGTGGAACTCTGGGTATTCTTTGTAGGCCACGAAACAACAGAGGCCCAATGCTAAATTTGTTGGACACGATTCCCTTAAATTTCTAACAGTCCAGGAGTCCAATTGTCAGTTTGTATATCACGGAACTATCAGTGCTTTTTGTAGGGCACGGAAGAACAGAAGCCCAATTTTCAGCCCGACATCTCGAGAACCTACCATCCAAAAACTGGGTAAGTATGGAATGAGGGCTCCGCTTTGTAAAATTCCATTCTGTATGTATAAATTATGTTGTCCAGGAACCTTTCATTTCATAAATTTCAGTTTTTAGTGTCCACGATCCCTTCTTTTAAAGAAAACCAAGTCAGGAATGCTAATTTTTTTTGTGTTCTTTGTCAACAAACCTATGTAACAGACATTACCAGTATGTTTTACAATTCAAATAGCCCCAACTCTGCTTGTCAATTTGTATATCGTGAAACTCTGTATGTATAAATTATTCTGTATAAAACTACATATTCTGTATGTATAAATTATTCTGTCCAGGAACCTTTCATTTCATAAATTTCAATTTCTATTCTATCCACGATCCCTTGTTTTAAAGAAAACTAAGTCAGGAACGCTAAATTTTGTTTGCGTTTTCTGTCAACAAACCTATGTAACAGACATTGCCACTAATTTTTACAATCCAATACTCCGATCTCCGCTAGTCAATTTGTATATCGTGGAACTCTGGGTATTCTTTGTAGGCCACGAAATAGGAGAGGCTCAATGCTAAATTTGTTGGACAAAATGAACTTAAAATTATAATAGTGCGGGAGTCCAATTGTCATTTTGTATATTGTGGAACTATCGGTGCTTTTTGTAGGGCATGGAAGAACAGAAGCCCAATTTTCAGCCTGACATCCCGAGAACCCGCCATCCAAAAACTGGCTAAGTATGGAATGAGGGCTCTGCTTTGTAAAATTACATTATGTATGTATAAATTATGCTATCCAGGAACCTTTCATTTCATAAATTTCAGTTTCTAGTGTCTACGATCCCTTCTTTTAAAGAAAACCAAGTGATGAATGCTAATTTTTTTTGTGTTTTTTGTCAACAAACCTATGTAACAAACATTACCAGTATGTTTTACAATTCAAATAGTCCCAACTCCGCTTGTCAATTTGTATATCGCGAAACTTTGTATGTATAAATTATTCTATATAAAACTACATATTCTGTATGTATAAATTATTCTGTCCAGGAACCTTTCATTTCATAAATTTCAATTTCTATTCTGTTCACGATCCCTTGTTTTAAATAAAACTAAGTCAGGAACGCTAAATTTTGTTTGCGTTTTCTATCAACAAACCTACATAACAAACATTTCCATTGATTTTTACAATTCAAATACTCCGATCTCTGCTAGTCAATTTGTATATCGTGAAACTCTGGGTATTCTTTGTAGGCCACAGAATAGGAGAGGCCCAATGCTAGATTTGTTGGACACAATGCCCTTAAAATTCTAATATTCTGGGAGTCCAATTGTCAGTTTGTATATCGTGGAACTATCGGTGCCTTTTGTAGAGCATGGAAGAACAGAAGCCCAATTTTCAGCCCGACATCCCGAGAACCCGCCATCCAAAAACTGGCTAAGTATGGAATGAGGGCTCCGCTTTATAAAATTACATTCTGTATGTATAAATTATGCTGTTCAGGAACCTTTCATTTCATAAATTTGAGTTTCTAGTGTCCACGATCCCTTCTTTTAAAGAAAACAAAGTCAGGAATGCTAATTTTTTTTGTGTTTTTTGTCAACAAACCTATGTAACAGACATTACCAGTATGTTTTACAATTCAAATAGCCCCAAATCCACTTGTCAATTTGTATATCGTGGAACTCTGGGTATTCTTTATAGGCCACGAAACAACAGAGGCCCAGTTTTCAGCCCGAGAGCCCGCGATGCAAAAAACTGGCTAAGTATGAATTCAGGGCTCCGTGCATGCTCCATAGAATGTCATCCTCATACTCTATAAAAGTGCATATTTCGTATGTATAACGTAAATATATTCTTTCTAAAATTGCATCTTTGGTATGTATAATTTATGTTGTGTAGGAACCTTTAATTTCATAAATTTCAAGTTCTTGTGTCCAGGAACCCTTGTTTTAAGAAAACCTATTTCAGGAATGCTAGTTTTTTTTGTGCTCCTCTCCACGAACCTATGTAACAGATGTTACTACTATTTTTTTGTGTTTTTCGTCCACGAGCGTATGTAAAAAAATTGTAATTTAAATTTCTATTGTCTCCACGATCTTCTTTTAAAGAAAACTAAGTCAGGAATGCCACTTTTTTTCCAGTTTTTTGTGAACAAACCTATGTAACAGATATTACCACTACTTTTTTCATGTTTTTTCCCACGTACTCATGTACTACAACTTCCTACCCACATGTCTATACTCCGTCACATTTATTCCCTTTCCCGCAGATGGGGTCATAGTTGACCACACAAGTCGCGCGAAGCAGCCAAGAGTGATCCTCCATGGCGCCGACCACGTGACGATCGCGTGCCACTCCCTCCCACCTGCCTCATGACTTTAAATTCATCTAGCTCGAGGCAGGTTGCCATTACTCTCAGTGCTCCTTGCTCTGCCTTCGTATCCCTTCAACAGACCAACACCCTCGTTGGGCCTTTACTCTACGCGTGCGGCCGTTTATGGAACCTCACCAGCTCCCTGACCTATTTCAATTGCTCCAGCGGCTCTAGCTGGCTCATTCTTTCTTGGTTTTTCTTTTCAGACCTCGACCTCCTCCCACCCTTTCCCTGCTCTGCTTTTATCCTCTCTTTCTCTATTCCTGGTGCATTTTTTCTCTCCCACTGTCCCGGAGATGCCCCGGCTACGAGGGAAGTCGAAACGTGGGCCACCCTACCAGGCAAATCGACCCCGCCAGGTCCTCCGTCCCCCTCCTGCTCCCTCCCTATTATCCTCCTCCTCTTCGGCCACCTCGTCCTCCTCCCTGGTGCAGTCAACTAAAATTCCTGCTTCTCTCCTGCCCCTTCTTGCGTCTCTTGCCAACAGAATGGAGGGGTTGTATTGCTCAGGGGTGTCACTGGACTACAACACATGACCTTTAGGAAATTCAACATCTGTTTCACATCCAGGCCCTTTGGCTCCTCCCAACTCTCCGGCCACCCAGTCGCTTGAGGACCAGGATCACCACGTCCAATTTCAGATCAATGGTCCAGAAGCCAGTCAAAATTCCCAACGGCAACCCCAATCTCGAGGCGGTTCCGATGCTGACCCAGAATGTGAGTGGAAAAAACCCTTGCATTGGTGTAGATCCTGTTATTCGACCTACGTCGGGACATGGATGACCTGCGGTTCTGCCTCGAGACCCTAGACGACAAAGACTCTCAATTACTGTAGTTTCTCTCCACATTACAGGGTGGTCATCACCTCCCAACAAAGGCTGCCCAAGCAACAACAACCCAACCAGCATCTACCTCAGCACCAGTATTGGCACTGGAAACTTGGTCCATGCACAGGCAGACCTTGACCAACAGAGACTTCCATAACGCTCAGAGGAGGTCCAGAAGGAAGAGCATGTGCCATCACATATGGAGGATGCCATGCAACTGGACCAGACACCACTCGGGGAGGAGCCGCCTCCTCCTGGGAACACGACATTCACCACCTTCTGCATTCCCGTGTCACCACACTACAGCCCCTACCGATGATCTGTCTGTTGTTTTTGTCTATTGTTTTGTCATGTGCACGGCGACCTTTCATGCATTTGTCTATGGTTATTATAGTTATGCTCTCTACACTTTCGATAGTTGTAATGACCACCCTTATGGGCCAGACTTTTGAACTGTTTTTGTGTCAGTAACAGTCTAGTCTTCAGTTATGAAGTGCTTCGTCTAACTGAGTTGGTTTCCCCTCGGGGCAGCTCACTATTTACAACTTGAAACAATGGAAATTCTCTGTAGTCCTTCATTTTCACGGACTTTTATACAATCTTACTTATAAACAAAAAAATATTGAATACAATTTACATAATTGTTTATACTATTCATTAAGTAAAACATGTTATAGCATTATATAAATTACTATAAATCTCCATACAATGTTATAATATTCTATAAATTGCTCAGTCTCATGTATATGACGGAATTGTTTGGTGCAAAATGTATATGACGAAAGTCTTCGGTCCAAAATGTATCTCACATAACACGCTGGACATGAAAAGTGTGAACCCGTGACTCCGCCAACCTACAACTCCGTAATTGTTCCCTGCAAAATGTATCAAGTTTTATAGCATTATAAAAATTACTATAAATCTTGCTACAATGTTATAGCTTTGTATAAATTACTATCTCATGTATATGACAGAATTCTTAGTTGCAAAATGTATATGGCGGAAGTGTTGGGTGCAAAATGTATTTCACGAGACAAGCTAGCCATAAAAAATGAGAAATGTGAACCCGCGAGTCTGCTAACCCCACTTCGTAATTGTTGGGTTACATTGGTTGTGTATTAAATATTTCATATACTATCAAACTAAGATCCTAGGAACCTTCCTTCATGTACCACACATTAATAATTTTTGATAAATTCCAAATCAAACTAATTCGGGAATATTAAATTCTGCATGAATAACACATGCACTGCAACTTGCAACCCACACATTTACTCCCCTTCCAGCCTGGTAGGGACTACACTGTCATGCATCACTTGTTCAAAATAGACCTATGTAATCTTCTTTTCCTATTAAAAATATTAAAATTGTATTTAAAAAATGACACCGAGTCTCGTCATGTGACGCTAACAAGAGTTAATTAAAAATATTATATTTAAAATATGAAAATGATTATGATTTTCAGTATCATGGTTGATTCTTAGGCAAATATCATGGATCAATGATTAAAATTGAACTCTTTTTAGTCATTTTAAGGAGTTCAAACCCATTTTAAAAGGATAATTCAAAAAATATTCCTAAAATAATGTAAATTTTTGAAATCATGAAAGACAATAAATATCATAAAATATCAAAAGAATGGTTATATTTTCAATAACCTATCAATGGTTATAATCTATTTTCTAGTTGGCTTTTATCTTATCACCTTTGGTGTATGCACTATTTTATGTGTCACTTAATAACAAATTCACAAAGAAGCTTAGACACCTTGTCTTTGTGAATTTTCACTTGAATGGATTTCATCACCAAGCTATCCAAAACAATCAAACAACATGATTCCATCATGGCAGTGGTGGATAAGCTTACTAAAGTTTCCCACTTTATTTCATTAAATCTCACCCACAAGGAAACCAACATTGATGATATTTATATGAGAGAAATTGCTCCACTACATTGTATACCCAAGACAATTGTGTCTTAGAGAGATCCAAAATTTACATCAAATTTTTGGAAAGGATTATTCAAAGGATTTGGGACCAATCTGAACTTTAGCACAAGTTATCATCCATATTCAGATGGGAAAATAGAGAGGGTGAATCAAGTGATTGAAGATATGTTGAGGATGTATGTGATTGATAAACCATCCAAATGGGAGGATTGTTTGTATTTAGTGGAGTTTTCTTATAACAATGGGTATTAAGAATCTCTAAAGATGATCCCATTTGAGGCACTTTATGGAAGAAAATGCAACACACTAGTGAGATGGGACAACCCAGTAGAAAGAGCAGTGGTTGGACTAGAATTACTCAGGGAAATGGAAGAGAAAATGGTATGAATACAACATAATTTAAAGGTTTCCCAAGACAATAAAAACAATTATGCCGATAAGGGAAGAATTCACAGAGAGTTCAAAGTGGGTGACCATGTTTTTTTAAAAGTAAAGGCCAAGAGAAGTTCTCTAAAGTTGAGAAATTGTTCAAAATTGACAGCTCGTTATTGTGGGTCATTTGAAATCCTGGAAAGGATTGGTCCTGTAGCATACATTCTTTCCTTACATGCATCAATGTGTATTCATAATGTATTCAATGTATCATTGCTTAAAAATTATGTAACTGATGTTAATCATGTCATTGATTGGAATGTGATTCAGGTGGAGAAAAAATAAGACCTCCTAGTTCAATAAGTATGCATATTGGATTAGAAAGGAAACCTACTCTAGAATCGAGCAATATGAATAGTAAAGGTCCAATAGACCTAATATGGTCCTGAGGATGCAACTTGGGAGCATGATGATGTTATGCGGACAAAATATCTACATCTGTTTGAAGACTTTTGAATTTTGACTATATATGTTTATCTATTGCACTGAGGATAGTGCATAAATAAGGGGGAGGGGAATGCAATAACCCTAGGTCGAACCCCATTGTAAATATAAATGTAATTGTACATAAAGGATGATGAACCAAAATACTTTGGGGCCAGGGTGCCTTTGTATGAATATATTTTGAGGCCAGAGTGCATGTATGGTTATTCAGATGGTGAGCCAGAAGCTGACAGGCCAACAAGCCTATTTTTGTAAACTGCAATCACACTCAGTTTTAATGAAAACACATCAATGTTGCAGAACAAGGATGTAAAAGAGTATGGGGGGATAAACTCCACCAAAATGAGAAAGGGGGTCTAAGAGTATGGGGAAAAGGAGCTAAGCTAGGGGGATTAAACCCAAATGAATGTTTTATTAAAAAAATTGTATTAAGTATAAAGTATGTATATTTAAATATATCTTAAGTTTTTATGTTGATAAATGTATCACATTCTAAGGAAATCCATGTGGAACCAATCAAATAAGAAACCTATTTGTTCAGATAATTGGAAGAAAAGACTCGGTCGTGTGCTCAGTGAGCTTGAATCAAGTTATTAGAACTACACACATTGCCATTCATCGTGCATATCATATCTCTTTTGGGTTTTTCTTTATATGTAAATGCTTTTGATACAGTAATCAAGGTTTCCCATTTGGATGCAATAAATCTACAACTTAAAACTCTGAAAATTAGACATTCCAAATTGGGCAATTATCTGCCACAAGTCCTGTTTATTCTACTCTTTCCTTCCTACATATGTATTAAGAAATATTAATCCAGGAAAAATTAGACATTCCAAATTGGGCAATTATCTGCCACAAGTCCTCTTTATTCTACTCTTTCCTTCCTACATATGTATTAAGAAATATTAATAAATATATCAACGGACTTTTCATAAACCATACAATTACTTACAACTCCAATGTATCTCATTGAAGATGGGAGTAGATAAAATGAAAGATTTATCTTGACATAAAATTTAATTTATAAAAGAAGTAAAATAAATTAAAATTTAATATTATTAATTCAATATTAAAATATAATTTTGAATTATAAAATTTGGAAATTAAATTTTTTTATCCTTTTCAGATTTTCAGATTTAATAAATGAAAAGTAAAGTAAAATGAATGTGTACAATAAATCAAAACTGAACTATACAAATATTATTATTTAATATTAAAATAGTCCCCGAGGTGTAGGACAGTCGGTGACGGAGTGTGTTGTTAAGCCACTCCGTGTTGCTAAAGTCACCGGTTCGAAACCTGTGGGGACAAAAAATCAAACCATGTTAAGGGTTGGTGTGGCTCAGGCCGGGTGCGATCCCTGGGTGATTTTGACGGCTTAGATGCCCTTGAGTCATGGTTTCTCAAGCCACCACAGGTTAATCCTGCAACCAGCAGGCCCCAAACAAATTAACAAACAAAAAAAAATATTAAAATGTAATTTTGAATTTTAAATATAATAAAATTTTCATTTTCATTTATTTTATACTCTTTATTATTTAACTCGAAACCCAAAATATAAGGTTCCTCCCAATTGTTTAGTTGTCAATCTCACCTCCTCTTTAAAAAATATAAATTAAATCAAAGCGCACACATAAATTAAATATAAGAATTAAGACCCATCATATTAATTAAAACTAATTAAATCATGTTTTTTTTTTTTTT
>JASDQU011404782.1:39118-51191 GCA_032191745.1 Picea mariana | reverse complement strand
TTTCCAACATAGAGATTCTAGTCAAAAAAAGCTAGAAATAGCTAAAATAGGTGTCATAAGCCAAGGGAGACCACATAGTGCGACCTAGAACACTAAAGATACATGTCACACACTCATTAATGTCCACAAGAGTTAAGTGATGTGCATTATCTCACTTAATCTCACTTAACTGACAAGAGAAGCAGTTCCAACTCACTTAACTGACCTGAAATAGTAGTTATTAATAATAGTAACGGAAAAAATCATCAATTAAGGAATAAATCTCTCACTCAAAGAGGAGGTGCGCATTCCCCAATAATATGTGAGTTTTTTCATGGGGGATTTGGAATAAATCAAGGATAAATCAAGAATAAATCAAGAAAAATCAAGAAAATCAAGAACCCGGAGTTGAGTCTTGATCTAAAATTAGCAGTTTTCCCTAAAATCTAGGGATGAGGCGCCCTTCTTCTCTATGTGGCCAAATTAGGTGAAATAAAGTGTAAATGAATGTATTAACCAAGATCTAGGAGTCTAAGCTAGGTATAAACTAATGTAAGTTAGGGATATGCTCCAACATATTGTGGGTTATTTGAAATTCTAGAGAGGATTGGGCCTGTAGCTTATAGGCTTGCATTACCTACATCGATGTCTATTCATAATGTATTCCATGTACCGATGCTAAAAAAATATATACCTGATGCTAATCATGTTAATGATTGGAATGTGATTTAGGTGGAGCAAGAAGGCACTTTTCAAGTGCATCCGGTTGGCATACTAGACCGAAAGATCAAGAAGCTCCATAATCAATTCATAGAGAAAGTAAAGGTCCAATGGACTTGGTAGGGTTCTAAGGATACAACTTGGGAGCACGAGAATCCTATGTGGGCATAATACCCACATCTTTTTGAAGATTTTTGAAAATTTTATTGATAAATGTATATATATTGCACAAACAAGGGGAGGGGAATGTAATACCCCAAGACCGAGGCTCAGCTGAAATTGCAAATATTTTTTGTAGGCTGTTGAGACATGTGATTATAATCTAGAAGGATTAAGTGATGAATTAGGCTAGAGAGCCTAGATGCTAAAGGCTAGTGAGCCTATTTTTGTATACTTAAACACACAAATCATTAATAAAATGCATCACTGCGTGTAGAAAAACCAAGATAAAAGAGTATGGGGGACTAAAATCTACTAGGAAGGGAAAGGGAGAGCTAAGAGCATAGAAAGGGGGATAAGCTAGAGGGCTTATTACCAAAGGAATATTATAATATTATTCCTAAAGACTAAGGTGGGGATAATTATTTTATCACAAGTTCTTATGGGAAAGAGAATGAATCCTAAGTGGAGAGAAACGAGCTCCTTCAAAGCCAACTGTCATCAAGGGAACATGCAAGTAAATGTGGGGGAAATTAGTCCATTTCACACTCACTGAGCCGTGCACTCACTCATCCATCCATGCCATCATCTTTACCTCTCGAGCTTGCACTCACTCCTTCAACTACCCCATACATTTCCTGTTATCGACAGTATCATGTACCTTCTAAGGAGGCACAACGCACCTGTACCTACTTGAGCCAGCATTGTACCTTTCATTTACGAGAAACATTTATTCCATTAATTGAATTTTTTTACTGCCATCACCTGTACCTTAGCTAAACATTGTTGTTGTCTTCACCATTACCTATAACTAGTATACTTAGGAACTGAACTGAAGAAACATGTTGTCAGGCCTGTGGGTTCAAGAGGTGGGTTGTCACATTTGTGGATTGAAGAGGTTGGTTGTGAGGCTCGTGATAAACTCTCTCCAAGTGAGAGAATTGTTGGGGAAGTGATTTATTGAGGGATCCCAACTGTAGCTATAGTTCTCGGAGACTTCCTATCTAACTTGTTGTTGAAGCCCAAGAAGGGAAGTGTGGCATTCAAAGGACTGTTGAGCAGAGAAGGGGCACACTTCCTAGGGTGGGACATGCATGTGGGGAATGATAGGCTATAGGTTTTTAGTTTGATTTGGCTCTTGGGATGAAATCCTTCTTATTGATTGTGTTGCCTCAACCTAGCTAGGAATCCCTTTACCCGTCTGGAGTTTAGTCTCGACTCGGGGGCGACCCACTGCTGAGAGTTCTGAGTAGGGTGGTCTAAGTCTGGGAGGATCGTGGAAGGTCTTCACATAGTTGGTGGTATTCTATCAAAGATAAGTATCAATTATGTGTTAATTTACATGTTGTGTATTTATACATGTGTTTATATTTATGGGTATTTCATGTGTATGATGCTTGTATAGTTTTACTATTAATTTCACATGAATCTGTGTATTTGCAGAATGTATTTATCTATTTAAAGTTATAAATTTATAGAGACAAAATTATTGTTTTTATGGAGTGGAATGTCCCAGCCTGGGTGGCTGGGTATGTTACAATATATTAAGTTCCGCAAGAGTTTCTATGTGGCATAGCCCAGTAGTCTAAGGATGGGTACGTTACACTCGTGGGATTCACATTGCAGTCGATCTAATTCCTCCGCAGATAAAATCCTCCATAAATTTTGTGTGTTTTCCAATTCTTATCTGACCCAGGGTACTTGTAGAATAACCCCTACACGCAACCTATGCGGCTACCTATGTCAAGAAACTAGAGTCACCATAATATAATCAATGCTTAAGTGAGTAGTCATAATTTCGGTCCACCATATGGGAAGGGTAGAAAAGCCCAAAATATCGAAATAATCACCTCTGAAGGAGGTAAAGGCACTAGCAAGACCCCCATATACGATTAGAGCCCTATAAATATCTTTGACACTAAGAAGGTATTAGAGGGTTATCCCTGCAACCGACTTCGTGCGACCTTGTGCTTAAATCCGATGTGAGAGGAGCCTTGTGAGGACACCAATTATATAATAGGTTTCACCACTCCCTGGTCATACACATATGTTGATTTTTATAGCCTTGGAGAATTTTACTCGCAAAATCCTATTCCAAGGCCCTAGGTCCTACACTTGTTTGTGTACCTTGAAAATAAAATTGTTTCTAATCAATTTTAATTATTTAGCGTTAATTTTAATGGCTTCTTCTTACTCAAAAGGTGCGATCATGAAATTGATGGTATTATGACTCATCATATATAAAAATAAGAAAATACAAAAACACTGCTAAGTACTAGTCTTGATTTTCAATGAGATGGTATGCTTCTAAATGTTGTTCCTAAGATGCAATCTCTACAATTTCAATGAAGTGCAATATTTCCTAATATTCCAAAACTAATGCAAAGTATCCAAGAGTGAAAATGCTATAAGTAAAATGAAAAAAAGTTTTTTTTTTTGTATGTTTGATATAATGAAAATAAAATGCAAGGATTGAACAAAAACCTCATAGGAAGACCCTACTACAAGAAAAAGGATACAAGCCAACCAGAATACCGAGAAGTAACTACCCAGACCAATATGCAAGGACAACAAATGAGAAAAATTACAAGAAAGGAGTTCTCCCAAACATTCACCAACAAATCGACTTCCTATCACTCTGTAAGCACTTAACAGTTAGAATAGGGACCCAAGAAGTCTCAACAACTATAAAAATTCACCCAACAATCACTAAACTCAGCCAAAAAGACTCAGAAGATAGTGTACATTATTTTTCTAGGAATATAAGCATATGTACGTGCCTTAAAGACAAAAAATGCGCATATGTACATGATTGTCAAGGGACAACTTGTGTATTCCAAAGAACACATTGTCTAGGAAAGGGTTAGGCCAAGAAAATCATATACAAGGAAAAATATAGGATGTCAAGCAACAGGCGATAGAGAAACTCAGGAAAACAAAGAGAAAATCAAGGAAAACAAAGAGCAAATCAAGGAAAACAAACAACCAATACCACAAAAGGGATATTTTCCCAGTGGAGTTGCCAATTCTGTTATGAGGAAAATATTTCTATGGCTAGGGGAAAACCACAAAATACAGAATGACACCCATAAATTAAATCTAATCTCAAGTATTCTATATAAATGAAAATTCTAACAAGAGAAGGCTAGAACCCTACCTCGTTTGGACGTCTGAAGAAGACCATCATAGAGCACACAACCGAAAGATTTATACCTGCAACTTGTCCTCAATGACCAAGATATACAAGCATGTGGTAATAATATATAATGTTAGCATATAAATTAACATAATCCATTAACATACATAAAAAATACTCCCATGGAAAGTAATACAAATATTTTCAATATATCAATTGGACGAGAAAAGAGTATTTCTATTAATGTAATCAACTTAAGTACATAGGCGACAAACTTCTGTAATGACACATATCAAAATCAAGAAGCTAAGTCCCTCTAGCTGGGCCTCCACCACTTCAATCCTCCACAAAGGCAAGCTCACATGTAGTAGGAGTCAATTAATTTCTCGATCTTAAGATAGGAATAGTTTGGGGGCTGAACACAAGAAGTTGAGACTTTCAAGGACAAATGGATGAAGACTCAATTATGAGGTGAAATTTCTCCAGAGTGTCTTTACTCTCTATGATGAATTGTCCTCAAGGCTTGTGTATGGCTCAATTTATAGCCTCCAAATGGAATTGAAGGGTCAAGTCAGAGCATTTCCAGTATACAGAAGGTCAAGGATCATGGATCTCATGACATGGCATGGAAACTTGAGTTGTCTAACTATAATTTGCGTATATGGAAAAAAGTATGTATTTTTTACTCTGGAGTGAGAAAAAAGAGGAATTTAAGTATGCAAAGAAGAATGGAAGGCCATCAAAGCAAGATGCATGGAGTGTGGAAAATTTTTCTATAACAATATTACTTTTTTGGTATAGACATTAGGGTCATAATGACATCTAAAAGGATGGTATCAAGAATACAATTTTCCATTTTGGCATACCGATCTCGAGGAAATTTATTAAGATCATAAAGGGATTTCATAAGGCGATAAACACGCCTAGAGTCATTTTGGACATAACCAAGAGGTTTTTCCATATATATTTCTTCTTGAAAATCCCCATGCAAGAATATAGATTTTCCATCCATCTGAAGGACCTCCCATTTATGTAAGGCAAAAAGGGCTAGAACAAGGCGGATGGAATCCATTTTTTCTATAGAGGAAAAGGTTTCATTAAAGTCTTTGCCTTCAACTTGAGAGAACCATTTGACAACTAACCAAGCCTTATGTCTTTCAAAACTTCCATCTAATGCATACTTAGTTCTATACACCCATTTACATATGACATGTTTTCTTTCTTTTGGAAGAGGTACAAGATCTAAATTATTGTTTTCCATTAAAGAGTGATACTCTTCATTCATTGTTGTATCCCAGTATAGATTACCTAAAGCTTCTGCAAATGTTTATAGATCATGAGTTTATGAAACTTGATCCAAAAGAGAAGAGGTTCATTGGAACTATGAATGTGTAAGACCAAGCAACCTCTTAAGTACCTTTTAAGGGAATGGGGTAATAAATTTCGCTTTTTCTCAATCATCTCGAAACTTCTTCTTGAGGGAACCATCATCTTCTTCTTGTCAAGATATTTCCAATGAATGTCGTCATGCTCAAAACCGAGCTCTGGGTTAAAAGTTATGGCCCCTTAAAGTTTTTGGGTCCTTAATCACCATGTCCACCATAATTCCACATGGCATCCATGTGATTACTACCAGATGTGTCATCTAACCTAGCACTATCATGGCATATGCCACCTAGCCCATTGAATCCTCAATCTATACATTTCTTCAAATCAATGGATATGACCCATTCATGGCTCTCAACTTGCATAACTATTAATGTTCAACCCGCTTCCATTTATTCCCTGGATTCTTGTGGGACCTGCCAAGATTGAAGGCGAAGATCATGTCTAGCCATTACGCTGACGAACTACCTAGATCAACTTTTGCAGTCACTCTATTGAAGCTCACCTTCCCCCGATGACTCAAGAAATTCGACAAGCTAGCTCCAAAGAATCGTGAGGATCTTCCCATACCCATTAGCTATAAAAAATAATATCATGTCATCTGTCCTAGGAGTTTAATGCTGATAGGTTCCATATTCGTATTTATCTAATAAATCATAGGAATCCACATGGCCCTCTATGGACACACTGGTGTTGTGAAGTCATTCTTCCTTTATCCTATCCCATGCAATTCTTGCACCTTTCGACAACTGAGATCGCTCCCCCAACTGAACATCGATCTACAGTCCATATTGTCTCTTAGACTTTTCATGTTGAATTTTTTCTACTTCATCATCCAAGAAAACTTTGACCATCGGAATCAGATGGTGTTTTCCACTTGGTATCCGAGGCCATTGTGTACTTTCCACCTAGGAATCTATTTCCATATGTACCTTCCACCTAGCACGACACATGGCACACACATTCCCAAGAAAATCTTCCTCAAAAGGGGCAAAACACTCTGATATGTGGAATAATATTTACTTGACAAGTGGCACCACCCACATCATGACACATAGGATACGGTGGGTCTACATGTCATCACAAAGTATTTATTTCTATCTTCCAGATGTTGACACATGTCCCAAGCACATTGGTTGGGGTGAATTCATTCATGTGATCGCCATATGCCAAGAAACCTATTAGGACTCTATGCCAGATCAACGACTATGATCAAATCACCACTTTGGCACTGATCAATGGTCTATATATTTCCTCTTTTAGAGTCAGGATCTGAGAACTTTAGAGGTTTACTTCGAACTCTTCAAAGTCAAATATGAAAAGGTCAACTCCTATTCACCGGTGCAATGGTCCAACTCCCTAGACATCAATGGTCCATATTCATCATCCTGTAGATCCAATGACCAGAAATAAAATGAAGGTCCAAAGGACCTCCTCATCCAATGGTGCCCACTTTTATCTTTTCGTCCAATCACTTAGTGACACCTCTCACTACTCTATACACATGGATTGTCGATTTGGAAAAATACGTCATCAAGGAATCATCACTTTTGTTTAATCACTATAATGGAACCTAAGATGATCTACCATTGAAAATTTATCTTTCCCATACACCAATCAATGGTCTATATCTCCTTTTGGAATTCCCCCATTCACAGTAGATCAATGTTCCATATCTCCTTTTGGATTTCCTCCTTCATAGAAGATCGATTGTCCTAATTTACTTTCAGGGTTCCTCCTTCAACATTTTTTGCAACCACTTGATATTTTCCTCCGAAAAAAACTCTTCTCAATAGATTTTGCCCCGATGTAATGACAACTAGATATAACAATGTTATATATACTACCTCTATTCTCCGATGGATCGACGAATTTGGTCGGTTCAAAGTTTCATCCCTGCCCAACCATGGTCTAATACAACTAACAATAGAGATCTATTATCTCACCATATTGACGATCAATATTTAATCCTGCTTCGATAGTGATCGAGGGTCCATATACAGTTATCACACCAATTTGACGACCATGATCCTTCGAGGAAGAAAAATAGTGTCCTCTAGTTTATTAGTCTAGTTCAGGACTTAGTCGATTTCACAAAGGTTTGAGTCTTTTCCAAGGATTAACGAGGTTTCAAGATCTCTCGCCTTGGCCTAGGAACTCCATTGCCTATGTAGGGTACCTCTATTTCATTTTATCCCACAAGGTCCCTTTGTTGGAGGGATTCAAACACTGTGACACACATGTGCATAAACACACACACACACACACACATATAAATAATCACAACAACAAATACAATAAGTAGGGATGTTGATTCGTCTTTCAACTTATGACATGACAAAGATTCAAATTATTTGCATACTCAAAGACTATGTAAATTCATACCCTTCAATAATTACACATTACACAAGGTTATCACAGGAAAATACTCTCAAGTATTTTACTAAAGACAAATACTATCTAAAATTAAGGACACAAGACTTTCCATGGAGAGATATATTTCATACAAATACAAGGCCATCTCCAAAAATAAATAATCAACCTCACAAGTTAGGTATGCATATCCATAACCAACATACTGACCATTCAACTATATGTATTTTCCAAAACATACACAAAGATAACTAAGTTACTTATCTATAAGTTTAGAAGATGTTGGCAACTACTGAAGGGTGTGTCTCTCTCCACCCAACCATAGAAAAAGCTACATGAGTCACCACTATAGCCAACCACCCTCAAGCTAGGGTACGATGCCACAAGAGGATATCTGGATTTTCAACAATTTTGTAAGGAGCATATACTACCTTTGCACTTCTCTTTTCCTCACACCAAATAATATTCTCCCCTGCCCTCTCGAGTGCTCATGCTTCCCCAACCACGTGTCTTTTTCTGTCTCTGGCCCCCCTCCCTCTTATTGTCATTTGTCCCTTATTTACATGTTTTCTTCCCCAAGACCTCATGGGTCATGTCAGAAGCTTCCCGATGGTACTTTTCCCATCCTTCATTGGTTATCAAAGGAGAATACCCAACTGCCAGATTAATTAGTAATAAAATATCTGGGGCTGAGGATAGTTCAGGGTCTGCATTTCTTTAAATTGACAGGGTATTGCATGGTGGGGTCATCTAAACTAGAAATAGCTTCCATATTGAACCATTCCTCTCATTAAATCATAACCTATGAAGGCCATCCATTAAAAAATAGTTCAACATCTCCCTATTGCATTAATAACCAAATATTTAAATTACATAATTTATCAAAAATCCATTGTCTTACAATAATCACATAGCAGGTCTTTCTAAAGTTTTGGTCATGATAATAGTTATATTTATAGACTAGGAGAAACATGGGTCTTATAATCCCATGCCCCTAAAAGGAACACCACCCTCAATGTTATCTTTGTCGAAAAAACTCTATATATCTAGAAGTGAACAAAAGAGGGTATGCCTATTTCATGGCATCCTCCAGTTCCCATGTAGCTTCATCGGGACCAAAGTGTTTCCACTGCACCTTGACCTGTGAAATGGTTCTGTTCCTGAGAGGGATATCTTTCCTATCTAGGATACATTATGGTTTTGGAAGGAATTCTCCCTCTGGCTCCATCTGGATCACATACTAGTCAATTATGTGAGAAACAATCATGTACATATTTGTTTAACAATGAAACATGGAAAACATTATGTGCTTTCCGTGTGGGAGTTAAATCTAATCTATAATCTACAGGTCCCTCTCTATCCATAATTTCAAAAGGTCCACAAAATCAAGGTTCCATATTGGCACATGTTCCCATTCTCAAGGAACTTCTTTTGGTTATAATTCAGAGATACACATGATCCCCTACTTTAAACTCTCTAGGAGTCCTATTTTGGTTTGCATAGCTTTTCTATCTATCCTGGGCCACTTTCAATTTTTTTTTTATTCACGCTACTTTATGCTCCATCTCCTTTAGCATGTCTGGACCAAGTGTAATTATGTCCACTGTGTTGTCCCAACTGATTGGTACGTGGCATTATATACTATAGGGATCCTCGAAATGACTCAGTTTCAATGACTTCTGATAGCCATTGTTGTAAGAAAAATCTACCAAGGGTATGCATTCTTCCCATTTCTTGGTTTGATGCATCAAATGCATCCTTAACATGTCTTCCAATAATCAGCTTACCCTCTCTATCTTCCCATCATATTGAGGGTGACGGACTATGCTAAATAACAATTTAGTTCCAAAACCAACAAACAAAGACTTCCAAAAATTTGAAGTAAATTTTGTTTCTCTGTCTGATATGATTTCCCTAGGTATCCCATGTAGCCTAAATATTTATTTTATGAAAATATTGGAAATATCTATTTCCTTTCAAGTGGACTTTACTGAGATAAAGTCAACAACCTTGCTCAACTTGTCCACAACTTCCATAATGACATCATTTTGTTTGGCTGATTTAGGTAATCCCGTGATAAAATCCATGGAGATGGATACCCATTTCCACTTTGTAATAGGTAGAGTCTGTAACAATATTGTTGGGTTCTTTTGTTCCACCTTAACCTATTTTCATTTCAAGCATTTAGCTAAATATTCCGCTATGACCTTTTTCATTCCTATCTAGGAAAAAAACTTCTCGGTGGTTATCATCATTGGGTAACCAAGATGATCGATATATGGTATTTTATGTAGTTCATCCATGATGAACCTCTTCAAGTCATCAAAATTTGGGATATGCAACTGAACTTTGTAGGTTAACAAACCATTATTCAACAATTGATAGCCATCATATTTCAGTCAAGTGGGTTCTTGTTCTATATATGTCTTTACAGTTTTGAAAAACTCATATGTTTCTTGTGCACTTATGAATCTTTCCCTGATGTATGATTCACAAGTTCTTATAGTTTCCAAGTGAATCAATTTCATGCTTCTACCGAGGGCATCAACCACTTTATTTTATTTTCCCTTTATGTGTTTGATTTCAAAATCAAATTCACTAAGGAGAGTCGTTAATCTAGATTGTCTAGCATTTAGTTTGGGTTGGTCAAACAAATATCTCATCCCACTATGGTATGTCATGAGCACAATTTTTCTTCCTAGGATATAATGTCTCCACATTTTTAAAGTGTGCACTATGACAACTAATTCTACGTCATGGGTCACATAATGCATTTCATGTTTATTCAACTTCCTGGATTCATAACAGATTACATGCCCTTATTGCATGAGGAATCCTTTGAGTCATTATTTGTAGGAATATATACACACAAGAAAATTATTTTTTGGGTATACAATATTCACAATATGTGCATTGGTTAACATTTGTTTCAACTGCCGAAAACTCTCTTCGCACTTAGTTGTCCAAAAGCATTTGACTCCCTTTTTCTAAAGGGAGGTGATTGGATAACCAATATTGGAAAACCATTTTATGAACCTTCTATAGTAGCCTGTTAGGCCCATAAAGGATTTGATATCAGTTACATATTTTGGTGTAGGCCAATCCAATGGATTTTATCTTTTAAGGATCAACCGCCACCCCTTCCTTAGTGGTGATATGGCCTAAGTACTGGACTTGTTTTTGGAAAAAGTCACACTTACTAAAATTTGCATAGAGCTTGTGGTCTCTCAGAACTTGAATCACTAACTTAAGGTGCTCTTCATTCTCTTCCCTAATATTAGAATAGATTAGGATATCATCAATGAAAACCATCACAAATATTTCCAAAAACTTGTTGATCACACTATTCATCAAGCACATGAAGGTGGTTGGTGCACTCAAATTCATAGTGCCCATACCTTGTCCTAAAGGTTGTTTTTTGGATGTATTCATCCTTAATCTATACCCAATGGTATTCATAACTCAATTCAATCTTGGAGAAAATTGTAGGACCCATTAATTGGTCAAATAAGTCATCAATTCTCGGTAAGGGATACTTATTCTTAATTGTAATTTTGTTGAGTTGTCTATAGTCTATGCAAAACCTGAGTGTGTTGTCTTTCGTCTTCACAAACAAGGCTGGTTATCCCCAAGTAGACACACTAGAATGAATATAAAACTTGTCCAACATCTAGTTTACCTGTAATTTTAGCTCAACTAGCTCTGGGGTACTCATCTTATACGGTTCTCTTGACATTGGTACCTCTCCAGTACAAGTTCTATTGAGAAATAAACGTCTCTTCTTGGAGGTATACCTCGTACCTCTTCTAGAAATACATATTTATACTCTCTCAATATAGGATGGTCCTTTAGGCTTGGTTTAATGTCCTCAATAGAATTCAATACTTGTATTGCAGACAAAGGGCATCCTTTTCTGCAATACTTCTTCACTTGAAGGGATGATAATTGTCTCAATGAGACATGATTTTGAATTCCTTGTAGGGTCCTTCTCTTCCCTTCCTCATATTTACACTTGAATGTTTTTTTATAACATTCCAACTTGTGTTTATGGGAAGCCAACCTATCCATGCCAATCAACATGTCATAAGATCCTAAGGGGAGTATGTTTAGGGTTCTTGAGTAGGAAACCCATTCATAATGAATTGGTATGCTTGTATGACCTTTGTTACCATCCTATTTGTTCTAGTGGAAAATTGTATCATCCATGGTTTAGCATGTTTTACTTGTTGTAATTTACATTTCTCAACAGTTTGAGGGGAAACATAACTAAAAAAGAACCAGGGGAAATCATAATAGAAACAATATGGATGATAATCATAC
>JASDQU011404782.1:8605-23277 GCA_032191745.1 Picea mariana | reverse complement strand
TATTTTCATACTCAATGAATATGTAAATTTGTTCCCTTCCAAAGTTACCCATTACACAAGGTTATCATAGGAAAATACTTGCAGGTATTTTACTAAAGAAAGAGACTATTTGAAATCAATGACACAAGACTTTCCATGTAGAGATATATTCCATACAAAGACAAGGTCATCTCAAAAAATACACAAGCAAGCTCATAAGTCAGGTATTTATATCCATAATCACCATATTGACCATTCAACCATATATATTTTACAAACAATAGATAGAGATAACTAAGTTACTTATATATAAGTTTAGAAGATGTTGGAAAATAATGAAGGGTGTTTTGTTGTTCCGCTATCCACCCAACCATAGGCAAAGCTACACCAATCACTGTTTTAGTCAGCCACCCCCGAGATAGGGTACATTGCCACAATAGGATATATATCTTTTAGGCAAGTTTTCAGAGATCATATACTACATGTTGTTCTGAGATTTATTCTGGGCTCACATAACAATGCCAAGCATCCAATTTTTAATAATATTTACTTTCACAGTGGATTTATACGTTCAACTTAAATACTCTAATAATTTAGAAATACAGAGACAATATCTATTCCTTTGAGATTTTATCAATAATCAAGAGATGGAAAGAAGAATTATAGAAAACAAAATTGACAAACAAAGAAAGGTATCCAATATTGATAAATCTTACCTTATTTTCAATAGAAGAAATATGAAATGTATGTCAAAAACATGAATTAATATGAGAACATCTATATAGTTATAGGTCTTGTTTCACTTACAGTAAAACATAGGAAAACATATATCTGAATAGACATATAGTTAAATGAATCGTAGTATATGTATTTCTAAATTGCAGTCATTCATTTCTTAAACACCATAAAATGAAGAAGATGAATTATGATAAAGTAACAACACATAGAAACCACATAACTCAAATAAATTAGAAGTAGAATCTTTGTCTTCCTATAGGAATTTTTATTAAAAAGTCTTTCTTTACATTAGGATAGAAAAATCCCTATTCATATCTCAAATGTATTTATTTATACAATTTTGTCTTAACCAAAACTGGTTAGACTTCCACACTTCTAGATATTAAAATAGAATAAAATCTTTTAAATACTAGGTTATCTGAATATTACAAAAGGTTTGAACATCGATCTTTCTTCTGGAAAATTCATTGCTTGCTAGCTATTTGAATGATTATCTCTTCATTTTTTTCTCGTAGAAAGATGTATTATGCTGGTCCTTTTATTGAGTGTGCAAATTTAATGATGCAACTACGAACTTGGGGGGCTATGTATTAAAATTTAACTCAATGTTAAATTCCTTTTTGTGTACCAATGGAAAATTACTTTGAACTTTGACTACAACTTGTTATAGGGAAATTTGTAGGTTGGGAAAATCCCGACCCAACTACAAGGAACATGCTACAACTTAGGAATCCTATGCCCAATTTCACCTCGATGTAGGTCCTACACTTCAAGGGTGACTACGTTACTCTAGGGAGGCAATCCTGGTAACGCTAGGGGGAATGATATGGATATGGATAGAGATGGAAGTGGAGCCCCTAGAGGTCAATTCTAAGTGGAGTGAAATGTGTGGAATGAATTCTTGGGAAATTCAAAGGGTTTCCAAGTATGTTGAGTAGCCTGTAAATGGTGAAATGCCTACTCGAGACACAAGAAAAACCACTTTGCAATGATATATGTTAGTTGGATCAGAAAGTTAAGATTGATGTCCCTAATTTTCAGCAATAAATGACAGTTTATATCATAAAATAAAGCATCTAAATCAGCATACAAATATCTAAACTAGTTAAGTAAATCAACATCAAGGTTAGCAATGAATATAGGATGAAAAATGGCACTTAAGAGACAAGAGAAGATGACTTTTGTAAACATGTATTTTCTGCAGAAAATTGCAGCCTTATGGCTGTATATTTTATTCACTTATCTCAGAAAATTACACCATCAAAATATGGCAACAGTTATCCCGAAATATGCGCCCTAGTTAGTAGAGTAAATGAGCAAAGTTTAGGAGCTAGTCTAGGGTTAGTTTAGGAGTTATGGTTAGTTTATCTAGGTTAGATAAGCCCTAATGTATGTAGGTTAGGGTTTTTAACAACAATTAAATTAGTGAGAGAGAGGGGATGCCCTAGTAGGGTAATGCTATTCTCAATGAGATAAAATTCATGTTTCCCAAGGCAATGGTTTTATATCTCCAATGAAAAAATATATGACTAGTGACTTTACTATTGGGTTAATGGAGTCAAATAAAATAAAGAGCTAGAGAATCTACCTCCTTGGGGGTGTAATCCCTTTTACTTCCCAAGGCAAGTTTCTCTAGCTAGGATTTAAGTTAAGAGGGTGTATGCCCTTATACTTCTCTTAGCAAACACTTGTTTAACCAATAACATGAAGCATAAAATGATGAATATTATGGTGGGGGTGTATGATCTTATACTTACCACATAGATCCTATCACAACAATCCTTGAATTAAAACAAATGATAGCATAATTGTAAAAGACCATACCATAATCAAGAAAGATGCTAAGAAAATCCACCATAAAATCTAGAAAGAATTCATCCAAGGTTAGTGCCTCACGCCTCCATCAACCTTTCATCAAGATAGCCATAAACAGGTGCACAAGAGACATATAGAGCCAAATATAGTGAAACGTTCAGACCAATACTTCTCACAATGAGGTAGAGTTATGTTAAAATGAGATCTTATGATCTCTTATTTATACAAAATGTCATCAAGATGATTTGTCCATAAATTTAGGGGTAAACCACAAGATTAGGGGTCAACAACCCTAATATATCCGCCTTTAACAAAGTAATATTAAAAAATTCAATTAAAGTTTCAATTTTGCACAAATAAACCCTAATTTTACATGGATGTCCCCCCTTTAGGGGACATTTTGCCACTTAGAAGAAGTTGTTGGTGTTAGAGAAGCATGGGTAGGCCTCCAAAGGCCACATGCCAAGCATATATAAAATCTCATTATGGTGAAGACCCTCTTCTCCTCAAAACGTCCATGTGTCAATGAGTGGCACCTCACCACCAAGCCCTAACCCCCTAGGTGACATCATGCCTCTAGGAGTGAAATTGTTTCTCTCATAGGTAAAACATTTGGCATGTGGGGGATAGGATATGTCGTCCAAGTCATCTTCAAGGCCTTTCAATTTTGATCTTTCTCATCCAACATGCAGGCCCTTGGAATCCATCCTGTGGGCTTGTATCCCTATGGAATCCCAAGCTAGACTTGTTCTCCCAAACCTGTCCACCAACTAGGTAATACAAAGACAAATGAGCATACCCTCCAAGGATCTCAAGTCATACCATCATGATAAGTGAATCCAATCAATAAATTATCCACCTAAGCATGTGCATCAAATATCAATATATCAAACAATTAATTACTCAAAAACACTATGTGACTTGTCAAGATTGAGTATGGGAGGGTTTACGAGGTGTCCTATTGGGTAGATATTTCCCTAGGTCAAGGAGAGTTTACAAGATATCCCTCTCTAAGCCATGTAAAGTGGATGAAGTGGTTGGGGTCAAGACCTCATTATATACAAGGGGTCGTAGTGTCTCATTCATGGGTGCCTTTGTAGAGGATGTGTGGTACCTTCATCCACAATGTTATCACTAAAATTTCATCTTTAAATGGTTATAGGAATACAACATCTTCAAACATATATTAGTTCACCCATGGACCAAAAATGCATTTCCAGAAGGCCCAAAAATATACAACCAGTAATAAAATCAGCATGCGTTATGACTACATAGGGAGCATGCACACTTGCGCCATTTAGAAATGCCAGAAAAGCGCACATGCACATGATGCACGACTGTGGACGCAAAAAATTATGCACCCCTTAGAACGACACATTTATGATATTGGTAAGCCTTCCACCCACTTCTGGTTCAACTTCCAAATCGATTTGACACCCAAATCTCGGCTGAATCTGACTGGGGGGCTGATTAAAGACCTAAGGGTGCCCTAAAAGGCCCCTTGTTCACACTAAAGCTGGTTGAATAATGCCTCAAAGATATGCTATAAAAAGAGGCCATGGGTGCACTACATTTTCAAGGAATTCATTTGTATTGTTATGCTATTGATATTCTCTTGGAGAATCCTCTTTCCTCATCAAGATCATACTAGAACCATTGCACTTAGCCATTCATATCACCTCTTGAGTGAATGTGCTTTGGATTCTCTTCACCATTTCATTTTAGTTCCTTGATTGTAAGAAGAGATCAATATTTGGGGGTCCAAGAGCCCTCCCTTGGAGGAAGAGGTGACCCAAAGTCTCCCTTTCTCTTTGGTGTTTTCTTTCCACTAATACAATCCTTTCCATTGGTGGCATGGGTCTTGTTTGTTTCTTGTTCTAATGTCCTTACGCACTATAGTTTAATTTCTTTTATCATTATTAGTTTAATTCTTTTCTTATCTTTTATGCTTTAAACTTCTAACTCTTTCCTCTACTACTATCTTGCCTAGTTGACCCAACTGGGCTTGTAAGCACCCCTATTTTTCTCATTTAGGTGACAAAAGAGGTGCAACAGATTGATGACTCCGCTGGGGAAAGGTATCGATTTCCTACCCCATTTGGGTTATTTTAGCTCTTCTTTTGTTTTGTTAACTTGCAGGGATCATAACCAGCCCAAGCCGACCTGCAAAAAGCCAAGTTCAAAGCTGAGCAGAGAGAATTTCATCAGAAATTTTCTTCACGGTCGTGTACCAGATAATGCATGCATGTTTTAACCCATAGTCATGTCTTCAACGCATGTGCGCCAAAACCACTATATTGCTCAGCGCCTTCTATGCACCTGCGCCCATAAATCACTTTCAGTTCACGCATTGGTGCTCAGAGCACCTTTGTCTATTCTGAAGCCCGCGCACCTGTGCAGAAAAACACACATTGTAATATTTTTTTGATTTGTGGTAGGCCCATAACCTCCTTAAAATTCATTCCTTTCACATTGTAATCTGCACCACACTTGCATTCCCTCTCCATATAAAGGGATTAGTCAAAACGTAGGCACTTAGGGGGTTAAAATCATTATTTTTCCTCTTTTTATTTCATGTTGCCACATGGATGGCTTGCTTTGATTAAAGTTTATGTTGGAATCATTCTACATCACATATAAAACTAGCATTGGGACCGGAAATTGGAAATCAATCATTGAGTATGCTCTTCTCTTGCGCCCCAAAGCGATCTTGAGAATCAGAAAGAGGTTGAAGGAAAATTTCATCTCCCTTAAAAAGAAAAAATATTTAGGAGAGGACAATAGCCCCCCTTAGGACTCCTTTTAGTTTATTTTTCAAACACATCTTAAGATTGTAAGGGCCCATACATGCCCACATGCTACAAAGATAGGATAGTGTTGAGATTTACTTTCTTAGATTAAATCACTAGTGAAGTTTAAAGGTTTTGTAATGGGCCCATGCATGCCCACATATGCACAATCTAGGATAATTTCAAAGCTTTCTTAGATTAAATCACATTAGGGAGTTAAAGGAATAGTAAGGACCCACATGTCCACATATTAGTTTCCTAGGGACTTTAAAATTATGCAAGGTTGTACCAATGGAATTTAGTTAATTAGGTAGTTAAGAATTGTAAGGACCAAGTGAAGTCCACATGCAGCAAGGTGACACCTAATTTATTAAAAATATTGGCACACTTTCACTTATTCATACACAAAAGTCACTACTCACTAACATAGTTTTCATCTCAAAACGTGGAGGTTGAAGTAAGTTTCCTCCAAAGGGATTCTGAAACACCCCATCCTTTTCTTGATGAAACTATCCACTCCCACTTGATTTCAACAAGATTGGCTCACACCCCCAATATCTCAAACAACCACATCTAAATTTTTTCTAAAAACTCACTAAGTTTTCCTCCACAGAAGGTGCCAAAATAATTTTTTTAGTCTCGGTAGGATTTCGGGGATAGGCATCAAAATAAATCCCCGTTATTTGGTTCTCACATCTTCAAACAATAGAAGTTGTCAAATAGGGAACTTTAAATCCTCCAAGTCAAGTGTTCCTAACACCATAAGGTAGGGAGATACACGTGAAGGGTTGAAGGCCGAGGTCCAGTTTTTCTGTGCATGCCCCCTTGAGGTACCCACCTCTTGGACGAGATCTAGCCCGTGACCCATTTCTTAGGTTTAAAATCTAAATGCCGCACTTTGACCGAGGTACATAGTGACCAAATTTTAGGACATCTACCCAGGTGGCAATTGGGGGCTGCAATTGCACCTTGATCGGATTTTGTGTGGATATTGGAAAATATCGCCATCTCTTTCAGGATATGCACCCTCTACCCCTCATTATAACTGATTACTTCATCCTTCACTAGTTCCTCTTCCAGTGGCTTCAGACCCCACTGTTGAGTGCTATTGGAAGGTCCAGTGTTGTTTGAGAGGAAGGATGTTACGTATTTTAGGACACAAGCATTTGTTTTCTTTGTTCTCCTACATGGACAAAATCCACCTACCTACATGTATTCTTCTTTTGATTTATGTATGTTGTTCTTGTGATTACATATGATTGTGAGATATATTGTGAATCTCCAAGTTATACAAAGTCTCTTGTTCATTAATTTCTCTCATTACCATTTGCACACATCCACCTTGTTAGTCGGACATCATAGAGGACCCACAGAATCCCTGTCGTTCCAGACGCTTGCTAAATCTCCCTCCCATTCTAGGGGGAGTTCCTAGTCTTGCCAACTCATCGGCCATACTTCCCCACATCCCTGTGAGTGCTACTGTCTTGGGATTAGATTTTCTTGGATCCACTTCTCAAGTTCAAACATCCCCACACTCTCCTTTACACAGAAGCAGGGGGGCAACTTCTTCTCAAGGGGGAAGTACAAACCCACCTAGCCCCCCTCAAAGGTCAGGTACACAAAACACTCACACCATGGCTTGAACTAATCCTCTGCCACCACCTCAGATGCCATACTTGGATTCCCTCAACATACCAGATCTGACTAAACTCACCAATGATCCTATATTGCACAACCCCACATGGCCTGCAATGCATACCAAACTACCTTCAGACATCCCAAGTTTGAAGGAAAACTGAGAGATGATCCTGCCAACCATATCATGACCTTTCACTTATGGTGCTCTTCAAACAACATCACAAACGATTCCTTTCAATTAAGGTTATTTCAACGTACACTCACTGTCCCATCAGCTAAGTGGTATGTAGAAGAAAAATTTGGATCCCATGTGACCTTTGAATCCTTGGCCAAAGCATTCTTGACCTTCTTTCAACTACCAATTCGTCATGACAATGGCCTCAAACTACTCTCGAAATTTAAACAAACCTTTGTCATGCACATCGCTGACCAAATTCACGGATGGCATCGGCGACGTAGTCTCTACAAAGCTGAAGCTACTCCACAACAATGTCTCAATTGGTTCCTCAAATAACTTTCTTCCCTCCTTGCCAAAGATGTGGCTGTCACCTTCCCCTAGTCTGAAGAAGAAGCCATTACCAAGGCCCAACAGTTCAAACTCATTTACTCACAGTCAGGGTACTTGTATACGGTACTACTTGATTCCCTGAGACCCATGCCATTTGGCCAGGACAAACCTGGTATGTCTCACTCAACAGATGGATTTATTGGTACTACTACACATCACAATTCACACCCCCAACAATCACCAATGTATGGAACACCTCAATATCCACCAGGATACAGAGGACCTCCTTATTATAATCCTTCCCCTTATCCACAACCATACCCCTTGACCTTTCTACCACCCACCTGTGGACCACCGCCAGCACCCACGATACACCCCATAGCCCAACCTAGTTCTAGTACCCCCTCCACCTTTCCATACACCCTAAGCACTAGTGAAAGCACCATGCCTTCCTATGCATCCTACGGATGATTAACACAACATAATTCATACTTTCCATTCCATGGTCCCCCCAGTCCATTCCTTCACCATAAGGACAACCACATGCTGGGGTTAATTTTGTTCAACCCTCTCCTGTTCAACTGTATCAAAATTTTGAACAGATAAATACGACTAATCCATCCCATTAGTCGAACAATGCTAGAAAGAAAGGAAAAAATAAAAACAATAATAATCGCGGATCAAGAGGAAACCAGAACCAACCCCAGTAGAACCAACCTACCAGGGGCAACCAGAACTAGGTGAACCAGAACCCCCAAGGGGGAAATAACAACAAATGCCAAGGGAAGAACAACAATGATATTTGGAAAAACTTCCCCTGTGCCCTTTGCGGTGATTATGGCCATTATACCCACCATTTCCCCCAAATTGTAGACTTCAAATAGATGAAAGAATATATTAATGGACCATGTCTGCTAGCCCCACTTACCCTCCAGCATGCCCCACAAAAATATGTGCAGCACCCACCCTTGGATGTGTTGCAAAACCCCATACCACATCAAGGGGTGATGAAAACCCAATAAGAGATGCAACCTGCCCCACCACAAGCATGACCATATCATAACCTGGACACTTTTGCAGAATGAACTATCCTCCTCACTAGTGAGGAAGAAGTCCTTCTACAAACGCGCAATCATCAATATAACACACCCTCTGACCTGAATCCCACTACCTCGGAGGCCACCTCAGTCACGACTAGCCCACCTTTGATGATTCTGTACCCTAATACTGAAACACCTCTTTGCATCCCTCACATCCCATTATGAAGGAATGTCCACAACCCTCAAGCTAGGTAGCCCACAATTATAGTTTGGTCGATGACTTGGCACAATCCCCCACTGCCATGTCAATCTTAGAAGTTCTTCAAACCTGTCCTACTCAATGGAAGTCATTACTTTCCACTCTGGGGGCAGTCGACCCTACTGATACTTGTCTCATCACATTTGATCTCAATAGTGGAGAACCACATCTCCCCACTCTTTTCGCTTTTCAAATACCAGTTAAAATCTAGAATATCACAGTCCACTGCTGCATTATCGACAAAGGTGCATCCACTTGCATCATGTCCAAAACCGTCTGGAAGACACTTGGCTCTCCAGAGATAATACCATCTTCCATTACTCTGAGGGATTACGACAGATGACCCTCATCTCCCGAGGGGCTCTTCCAAAATGTCCCCATCGAACTCAGGGGCAAAACTATTCTTATTGACATTGAGGTTATCGATGCTCCACTCGACTATAATATTTTGTTTGGTCGTAGCTACATGTATGCTATGAATGAAGTCACCTCTTCCATGTTCCAAACCATGATGTTTCCCCATAATGGAAAGATCATTACCATTGATCAGGTATCACATTATGAGCCTAACCCTTCATCCAACATCGACAACATCCTCCCTTTTGGCCACACTAATCCATATGCCTATCCACTCATCAAGATGGGCCCCATAATTTTTAAGGAACCCATCCTTGCTAGGGACATACCACAGAGCACAACCACTCATCCATCCCTCAGCACAAGTATGTGTCATCTCCACCAACGGAACGAAAAATGGCGATACTCTCCATCCCACTGAGGCCTCTTTCATCCTTGACATCCCACTTGTCGCAGAACTCCTCCTTGAGGAATCTCCTAGAACTGGTTCAACTCTACCCATTCCTGATCTTCCCCTCTCCCAGGGCCATATCCTAATTTGGGAGAGAGTCTCCCAAGCCATTACCCAAATCCCTTTCTTTTACCTCCCACTAGGTGTACAAGCTTTCCAGGTAGCCGCAACCCTCACCCTTCCTAACGTGGTGTTGGAAATCCTAGTATGGTATCTACATCCACCTGAGATGGTCCCTCAACCATCCATTCCTCCCCAAACATAAGGAATCCTGATGCAGATTCCAATACTTACCCCCACCATCCCACCCACACTCCCACTCACTATCCCCCCTGCTACAGCTGGGGACAGACGGAAAAAGAAAGATCCCACTGCTCCACTTTCGGCAAGTGTCCAACCTCCTTGCATGCTATGCGAGAAAGACGGACACCCCACCAATAAGTGCCCATCTCTCCCCGAGCTACGTAATCTCATTCAACTCACTCAAGCACCACCACCACTTGTCGCTTCCTCCAGTACTACTGTTATCTCCCAGAACACAAGTAGCAAAGGACAACGAACCAAATTCACATGTGCCATCTGTTCAGAATATGGCCATTATACACACCATTGTCCAACGTTACCTCAATTCTGGTAGACGCTAACAACCGTACGCCAGAGCTTTCAGAAAGAACCCCACCCAACACACGTCACTCGCATCCATTATGTGATGACCTTCATCAATGAACGTATAAGATGCCCTTGCTCTCTATGCAAATCATTTGATCGTTTCACATATCAATGTCCTATGATCATTGAATACATGCATCGCCAACTGGCCCTTATTCAAAATCCTACACCCCCTTCTCTAGTAGACCCAGTGAGTACCCCTACCCCATAATTATATGTGGTTCATATCTTCTCGCTGTAACCTAAGGCAATCCCTACTCCCCCATGGTTCCTAGATGATTTATATGAGGATTTACCCCCAAATCCCCCCAATTCTCCAATTCATTTCCCCACGGAAATTCTACGCCCGACTACCATTTTCAACCCACCATATCTCAATATTTGGTTTATGTCGAGTGAACCATTGCAACTTCCTTGCGACACCCCCTCTACATTGTCACCACCAGACAACAACCCTACAGTGAAAGTCACCAAAGTTACTCCTCTCAATCCCCTATATTCTCGATAGTTTCACTATGACGAAGACATCCTTGAGGAGTTAACTAAACCTGATTTCCCATGGGATGAACTCCACCACAGAGTTCTTTTTCCTTTACATCAAACCATCGTGCCTCCTAACCAAAAACCTATATACATAGTCGAAACCAAATATTTTCTCCCATCGGGACATATAGATTGGTTCAATAACCCTATCCATGCCCCCGATGCTTTTGAAGAAGGCAATATGGCCAATATTTCCCTCACCATCAAAATCTATATTTCCATCACATCTAGAGCCATAGACAAAATTACCATTGGCTCCACATGCTCTCTTGAAGAAATCACCGCCTACAAAGCTCTCTTCCAGGAATACTGGGACATCTTTGCCTAGTCTTACACAGAGATGCCTAGCCTTGATCCCTCTATTTTCGAACATCGTATCAACACCTGGCTTGATATCACACTTTTTCGTCAAAAATAGTGTTCACTACACCCATCCAAAGCTACGACCATCAAGGCCGAAATTGACAAATTACACACTGCAGGGTTCATATACCTCATCACATATACGTCATGGGTCTCCAATCCCATCCCTGTCAACAAAAAACAGGGCACTATCTGTGTTTGTACAAACTTCCGCAATCTCTATCATGCTTGTCCCAAAGACAACTTTCCAATTCCCTTTATCAACCAAATTATCGATGATTGCGCCGGTCATGAGGCTCTATTCTTCATGGATGGTTTCTATGGCTACAACCAAATTCAAATTCACCCAGCCGATCAATACAAAACCACATTTACTACTCCCTGGGGAACTTTTTCATATCGTTTCATGCCCTTTAGTCTCAAAAACGTCGGCGCCACTTTCCAATGGGCCGTGACATACATATTTCATGATCTGGCTCATATCATCCTGGCATACTTGGATGATCTGACAACTCTATCCAAGCAACACACTCAACATCTCAATGATTTATGAATCATCTTCCAAAGGTGTCGTTAGTAAAACATCTTCTTGAACCCCCTCAAGTGCGTATTTTTCATCACTACTAGGCACCTCCTTGGGTTCATCATCTCCCAATGTGGCATTATCGTGGACCCCCTCAAATTCCAAGACATCACAGGAATTCCACCTCCTCGGAACTTACGCCAACTACAAAGCCTACAAGGCAAAGCTAACTTTTTACTGTGTTTTTTCCCAGATTATGATACTCGTGCACACGGCTTCCTTCGCTTACTTTTCCATGACATCCCATTCCAATGGGATGAACATGCCCAAACCTCTTTTGTTGATCTTAAAGTGACACTCTCCAACGCCTTGTTGATTAGTCCACCCGACTATAACTACGACTATCTCCTCTACATCTCGGCCTCAACCATCTCTGTAGCAGGAGTTCTCGTCCAAAAATAGGGGATGATGATAGTGAGCATGTAATTTACTACATTAGTAAAAACCTTTCAGGGACACCCTTGAAATTCAATCATGAAGAGAAACTAGCCCTTGCAGTTGTCCTCGCAGTCCAGAAACTGTGCCATTACATTCTGCTTCGCACTACCAAAGTCATAGCAGATTCCAATCCCATGCAATACTTGCTCAGTTGTCGGAAAATTAACGACAAATTTTCCCAATGGATCATTATCCTTCAGGAGTATGACCTCAAATTTTCAACACCTAAGAGCAAGAAAGCCCTCATCCTCGCCGAACTCATCATGAATTTTCCCTCTGATACTACTAGTACCCCCGTCAATACATACTTCCCCATTGAATATCTCTTTTACATTCCCTAAGATGACCCTTGGCACGACGATCTTCTCGTCTACCTTCGAACGCAGAAATTCGGAAGCCACCTCTCCCGAGGCGATCGTCGACGTATTCATCACCAGGCTCCATGCTACCTCCTTATCGGTGATATCTTATATTGGCGAGGGGTCGACACCGTACTCCGTCGATGTTTGACTATCGACGAGGCCGATCAAGTCTTGAACAAGTGCCATAGTGGCTCTTGTGTGGGACACCTCTCAGGGATGTCCACTGCTCAAAAAATCATTTGCGTTGGTTATTTTTGGCCTACATTGTTTCATGATTGCATCAACATTGTGAAGTGATGTAACAATTGTCATCTTTACGCCAATAAATCACGATCACCACCTGCTCTTCTACACCCAATCATGCAAATGGGGTATAGAATTTATGACTTGCAACCCTCCATCCAGTAATGGACACAAATGCATTGTCATGGCAGTCGATTACTTCACCAAGTGGGCTAAAGCCATGCCTACATTTAACAACACCACTGACACTACAACACGCTTCTTCTTCAAGCACGTCATCTCCTGCTTTGGAGTCCCACTACAGCTAGTCTCCGATCATGGGAAACACTTCAAGAATGAGATCTTTATTGAAATCTTCTCTCGGTTAGGCTTCTCCCACGAGTTCGCCTCCCCATACTACCCTCAGTCCAACAGACAGGTAGAGGCAGTCAACAAGGTCCTCAAAACCATGTTGCAGTACACTGTTAACAAACATAAGACCAATTGGCATCATATGTTATTTTCCATGCTATGGGCTTATCACATGACAATGAAAACAACGAATGGATTCATGCCATTTCATCTTGTCCATGGGGTCGAGGCCACTCTCCCCATTGAGTGCAAAATCCCCACCTTATGCACTGTTATTGAGCTATTACCCAACACTGCTCCAATAGAGCAACATTTGTTGAACTTAGAGTCCCTGGATGAGGATCATTGATATTTGTTACAACACAATGAGGTAGCCAAAAAATGGTCAAAGGCCACCTTTGATCACCATGTCAACCTTCGTTCATTAAACGAAGGCGACCTCGTCCTTGCTTATGATATTGTTCACGACACCCTCATCCATGGAAAATTCAAGTCACTTTGGCATGAACCTTACATCATCCAACATTGCCTCACTAAAGGTGCATACATACTGGCCTCTTTCGAAGGCCACCCTCTTAAAGAACCCATCAATGGGTTGTACTTAAAGAAATTTTACGCCTAAAAGTAGCCATTATACACTATGTTTTTTTTTATTTTTTTTTATCTTCGTACACTTTTCTTAGAGTTTTTAATATTCTTTCCACACACCTTGCCTCTAATTTACCATTTGTGTTATTGACATATGCCTCCTCCATCGGCCTACCACATTGGTTACGTCGACAGAGCTAGCCGTTGGACAGAGAATCTCGCTTTGGCCGCTTGGGCCCTCTATTCCCCCTCACATGAACTTCTCCACTCCAACGGCATATGTTTGGGCTTAGCAACCAACAACCAAGTAGAATAAACTATCATCATTGGTCTCCTTGCCGAGGCTATTCACCATCATATTCGTCACCTTAGCGTCTTACTAGATTCCCAACTTGTTTTCATCCAGCTCAACAATGTGTACTGTGTTCGCGATCCTTGCCTCTTTCGCAAATACCTGCAAGTTAGACTTTTATCTCGACATTTTGATTGCATTGCATTTACACATATTCCAAGACAACTTAATCAAATAGCAGATAACATGGCTAACCTAGTGTTATATTGGCATTTATCACATCAAGATACCAGTACACATACATAAGTCATCAACAGTCTGTCAACAACATATAGATTAGACATCATCAAAAAACACTAAAAACCATCAACACATGAGAACACCACAAAGATCCAAAAATGTATATCCATATATATATATATTGGTCCTGGAGGAAATCTCCTAGTCATCGTCACCCCCGCTACAGCCACTCTCCGAACCAGGGTCCGCCATGCCACCGAAACACCCACACACTGTTCCAGGATTCCCTTATCTAGGATCTGTGACCACATTCCCTCAAGCACTCCCTGTAGTACCACCTCCAAGAGGCAGAGAATATCCTTTAACTCTCCCCCGACCCTTGCCAGAGGAGCGTGCGATGGCCCTGCACCGGGGTCATCAAAACGA
>JASDQU011404780.1:17729-37605 GCA_032191745.1 Picea mariana | reverse complement strand
CCAATATGTTTCATCCATGCTTGAACTTGTCATATTTTCCATGTTACATCCCATTTCTTGTAGCACCTTTTCATGTCTTTACTAACTTACATTTGTTTATTGATGAGTTCCTCTTGCAGCTTAAACAAAGCTAGATGTTTGATAGGTGCATACATGTAATGCCAATGATCTTAAGCAACGTACTTAGAGCCCACTGACTTCACCAACATGGATATTATGCGGAAATAACTTGTAATCTCTATTCTCAGTCTTGTACAAAGATTTTAGTCTTCAAAATGACATGTTCTTGAGTGTAACATGTATGCAAACAATCAATTACAAACCTTTTTGTTCATTATCCTTCAATAGGCCTATGAGGATGGTATGCTAGTTGGCCCCAAGGCTTAAGTGTTTGGTTGTCTTATGCAATTCGAATTGAAAAATCCGCTTGCTACTATTCTCCAATGGGAATGAAAGGATGGTATTGCTTGTAATGCTATGTTTCCATACCATCTAATTCACATACACCGCATACTTAAAAGTGAAACCACAATAAATCTGCTTAGAATCAACTTAGTGAAACATCTTCATTAATAACACATCAACACTTCTTTGCTCATTAATCAAATGAATTAACAGATGGGTTAGTATTCCATTAAATGCCAAACATCAGAATGTACAATCTCATCCACAACAATGTTATTCTAAATGGTTTCCTTAAAACAARGCAAGGCAATGGATATATGAGAATATTTACTTTTYCTAAWTTATGAGAACACTCYAGCAACAAAAGATACAAGACTCCAGTATCAAGAATTAGTGAGGCAATATAGCATCGAAATGTTAGTCCAACAACAAAAACTTGGCCACTGACAAAGYCAAGTTGTAATTGGTTTYCCYTGGTGTGATGAGGAGTGTTTTTTCCACTATTTATTATGAATATTTTTTCAATAAKTAATGTGGATATTAAAATTGTAAAATATGATTTACAGTGCATTATCCAAATAGACAAGGAATTGATTTGCCAATCTAAAATCCATATTCAAATCTCCCAATCCATTGTTCTAACATCTTGTATAAATATCATGTTTAGGTGGCCAATCCAAGTGATCAACATTAAAATGCCAATTCTTGTTAAAGAGAAGAAGTCATGTCTTGAAAAAATCTTAATCAATTTCATTTGCATTTCACCTTCTCCATCTTTACAACAGCAAACCCACTCCAAATTGTTGATTGACATTCCTAAAGGCTATAGCTGTCAGACAATGCACCACAAGAGTATGGATGGAATGTTTGATTGAATGGACTACTTGTAGGTGATGATACACAAATATAAGTTATTAACTTTGGTTTCCATATGGAATAGTCAATTATACCAACCCACCAATCAAAACATTAACTACACAATCGATGTAAGTGTTGTGGATATGTGGGTGCTATCAACAATGGTTGAGGGTAAACATATAACAACCAAAAAATGTCTTACAACTGCATATGTCCTAGGGAAAGGTTGCAAGAACTATTAATGTTCCATAGGATGCCCACAGCCTCTTGGCCAACCAACACTTCTTCTGAATTTGCCCATTGCTAAAAAACAATGTTAATGGTTTGAGGAGGACTATGTTGTTGGATATGAGGGAAGAATTAGAAACGAGCTAGAGGAATATAATGACTCTACAACCATAGCCATCGATCTCTTTTGATCAACGAAGGTATGGTCTAGGTTATTTAGTTGTTGCAATCCACCAAATATTGGATATGAATTTGTTGAAGCATGAATTAAAACTTATATCAATCAAATGTCAATGGAATTGAGCCATGGACAAGCATAAGTTAAGGTCAAAGTATAATGTCCCCACATTTGGTTACTATGGGAGCTCATCCTGTGTTGTTGGTTTTTCGTATACATCATTCAAACAATTAATTGAAATCAACTATTCAATTATAAGAACAACCACATTGCTTGAGTATTTAATTTAATGGGAGTCCTCATGGTAACTTATAGCTAAAACCAACAACTAAATTACAACATGCCACAGTGAATTCACACAACCATTAATTCACAATAAACACAACGGTTTTACCTTGGAAACCCAAATGGGAAAACTAGCTTCGAATGTTTTCTCAGTTCTCTTTTCAGTGATCTCTAGTTACAATGAAGATCATGGCTCTCTATGCCTCTTCTCCTCTCTTGGCCAACAAATATCCCTTTGAGAGTGAAAGTATAGGAACAAATAGGGAGAGGTAAGGTAATTGAAACTATTAGTCAATTCAATTAGGTGAACTTTTCTACATTAAATTATCAACCTAGGGATCGTAAACTAATGAAGTGCATGCAAAATATATGCAAGCTTTAGCTTCCAATTATCCCTAAATGATTACTTATGCAAAAGGAAAATAGTTCATTTTTTTAACCGTAGAAACAAAGTCGTTGCTTGGCTACATAAAACAGAGCAATTGTCCATTGTTTAGTTGCAAAAACAAAGTTTTGTTTGGCTACAAAAAGAATAGATTATTTGCTAATGATGGAAAACATATTAAAAAAGACACAAGGATGATTCTAAGTTCATAGGATCATCAATCTACTAGATTGTTAATTACAATCTTTTAATCGTCTAAATCAGTGAGAGTTCCTACATCTGAAATAACAATCAATTATTCAAGTAATGTTTGTTGTGTTAGTTACCTTGTGTAAACATAAATAATTGAACTTGCATAAGGGAAATGACCATAAATGTAAATCACACAATTGATAAGTAAAACAATACCAATAGAAAGAAAATTAATCAATGTACTTCTCCTCAGGGGGGCCTCGTGGCTTGGAGATCACTGCTGAGAGAAAACTTATAAAACTAAACTTATAGCACTAAATCTTATAAATCATGAAGTTGAACAACAACCATAACTTTGTTGTATTAATTCAGAATAACAATATGAGTTTACAACAATTCAATATCAACATATCCATCCCTCATGAAGGTTTGATAACAAATATTTATACATTATACACAAGATTGCATAGATCCAATTCTCATAGATCTCTAACCAGCCACAACTATAATTATGGAAAAAATCGTTTTAGAGTATCAACCATATCTCCCAGATATTTCATTTTTTCGAGAAAATTGCTTGAGTATAGCCCCTAAATGGGCTTGTTCTTCACAAAAACCATGTCCTCGATTTTCGATATTCACCTTCATCTTCTCGCAATTAACACCGCAAAACTTCCTCTCTATTTTGGCACAGGTTTGAAATTTAGATCTGAAATATTTGTGGTTGTATGAAATGAACTTTATCAACCCATGTATGGATAAATTCATGACATGCTGGATGAATTTATCTCATTCAATATTGTTTCCACCTCGTGTTGATTTTGTGTGGATCCAACTCCCATGCTTTTCCATTTGTTCATGTGTTGACTGCAACTCTAAATTGTCTCATGCACTGACCTAGAGAACCCTTGGCCTGAGTTGATAGGTGGATACACTTCATGTGTTGATTTGACATCTTCTACAAGTCAGGATCCCAACCTGGAGTGTGTGTGACCCTATGGAACAATGATTCTTCTACATAAACAATTTAGTGGCTACATAATTTTATTTTAGTTGCTACTGAATCAGATATTTTGTAGTGACTCATGAAAAGTAAAAACTAATTAAATCAAATTGTATAAGGAAGAATAGAAATGAGCATAGAATGGAAAATTTACCTCTAATATACCTCAATACATAAATTTTGTAGTTGAGCGTGATATTTATGGAAAACGGGGTAAAATAAGATATAAATTGGTTCATAGGTATAGGCTTTGGATGGAAGTTTAGGATATAAAAGTGGCAAAAATAGTATGTTTTGAGGTCTCAACATGTCCTCCAACAAGATTGCAAAATTGCTTACCGATTTCCTAGTAATCTCTTTTTGAAGCATCTATCAAAATGTTTATCCTCGAGGATGATGCGTGTACCTGACTTCTTGCCTAATTTAACTTTGTCCTCAATATTTTGATTCTGACTTTGCCTTGCCTGCTTTGGATATACCATTTTCTGGCCTTTCTTGGTAGAAATTTCTTTTAAGTTTCCAATTGTTTTTTATCCTTTTGTAAATGGACAATGTTGGCCTTCAAGACACATTTTTTGTTTTAATATGATTATCAGGGAGTGCCAACTCCTTGAGATCCTGTTTCAATTTTCTGATATTTCCAACTCACCTTTCATTTAAATATCTGGATATTGGTTCAATTATTGGTTCCTTATCTACTTTAGTGGCTTCATGTATTTCATAATCAATAATAAATTGATTAAATGCTCCGCTTTACATTCTTCTTCTTCTTTGTTGTCTTAAGCTTTGGCTTCTCATATATATATATTTTTTTCTGGTTTTGTGTTCCTTTCTGGTTCTGCAACCTTCTCAGCTTCTGTATTCTTTTCTTCTTCTTCATTTTCCAATTCCTCTTCTTTCGGCTCTATAATTTCTAATTTAGGAACTTTAGGTTCTGTTTCAAAGCTTTTCAACTTGGAAACCCACAACTTTGTACAAGAAACTTAGTTTTTAACTCTTTTACATTTCAATCCCCTGACTTCTTGTTGTATTGGAGCGTTAATAAAATGATTTCATATCAGGAATTGCTCCCAATTATCATTATGTTCCTGAAGTATGGATTCAACCAATTAACCCATAATAAAAAAAAACCCCTTCTAAACTCTCGGAGTTACATTGTATATATAAGGGAATTTTCTTCAAATTATTCAATAGATAGAAATACATATCTAATTCATGCCCCTTAACAAAATTCATAAGAAATCTGAGATGATAATAGAACACAAGCATGTACCTGCCTTCACTTCATAGGTTACATATTTTTGAAGGATGAATAAAATATCATGCCATTTCTTCTTTAATGCGGAAGTGGGCATACCTTTTTTTTTAGCTAGTTGCTTGAGTTGGTTCTTTGAGGAAGTCTTTCCAGATTTCTCCTTTGATCCTTTTATTCTTTAACCACTTTTTGTGACCTTGAGGTCACCCTGCAACTTGTGAAATGAACACTTCTAATAATTGCAACTTGAGATCACCAATTCGATCCTTTGTGCCATCAAAATATTTCGCAAAATCCTTGGTCACCTTCTTATCATGCCCCTGAAATATATGTAAGAAAGGAATCCATCCAACTCTCTGAAATCACCTCATGAATTTTGGATAAGACTCCATAATTTCAATCCCAATGGGCTCATACCTTACCACAGGTTGCGTGCTTGAAATTTGCAGAGTTAGCAAGAATTTCGAGTAGAACTGTACTCTTTGTCACAAGGAAAATGGGAAAACAACAGTAAATATGTGCCAAATTTTATGAATGAGGAGGAAAATTTGAGAGACTTCAACGATGATGGTATTCATAATTCAAAATCATGTAAACAACCATGTTGTGTTTTGTGCCATTATTCCGACTTATGGCGGTGCTCTTGCATGATTGGATTGCCTTATCGGTCCAATCAATCATCATGTATAATGCATGTCAAAATATAATTTCGACATGCACATATATAATTATTATTTAGAGTGATATATGAGCAAGCAGATACTTGGGATATGGTTTCAGAGGCATAATTAGAGAAATTTCATAGGATTTTAAGAAATTTGGTAGGAGGATAGGCTAGAACTTAGGGAAAAATAGAGTAAATGTGTATTGAATGTATGGTCTGCCCATCCTTCACAAAATCCGTAATTCCAAATGAAAAATTGATTTAAATATTTTTTACCTTCTATTTTTACTTGTAGCCTATAGGATTTATCATTTTTTAAGCTAGAGTTGGAGCATGGTTGAATTTGAATGTTGGTCTTGTTGCTAGAGCTGATTCATTTATTGTTGCATACTCTAGAAGAAAGTTTTGGAAATGTTGAATATTATGGATATGAAAGATGATAATGATGATGAAGAATGCTAACGAATCTGAAGATAATTTGAATCTTCTATTGAATATTATCTGAAAGTGTTGATGAAGATGATCTGAATCTGATGTTGAGGATGATCTGAATCTACTGTTGAAGATGATCTGGAAGTGCTAATGAAGATGATATGAGTTTGTTGGTGAAGATGATATGAAAGTGTTGATGAAGATGACATGAAAATGTTCCATGAATACTTGGAGTGGTATTGTGTGCTAAAGTAAGATCCAAATCTGTTGACTGTTGTTGTATTGTTGCTATAGGAAAAACTAAAATTTTTGATTTTTTATTCATGCTTGGAAACTTGTGCAAATTATGAAAGTGTTGTAAATATTGGATTGAGAGGGATGACCATATGTTCACGATTTGAAACCATATCCAAGTCATGATCTAGTCTTGGGACATGTGCAACCATATAAAAATACAAATATGCTATAGAAAAATAATTGTGATTGTTACGTAAATTTTGGTAATTATTATTAGCTTGGCTTTAAAACATGCCCTGTGCATCCCTTATCATGCATTTTCTAAAAACTATTCTCATATCTTACTCAAATTATCATATTCTTCTCAAAACCTGTGTCTTATAATTATTTAATTCAGCCTCATCTGCTTGCAAATGAAATGTAAAGATTGTCCCTAGAAATAGTTTGCTACAAGAAATATGGTCGCTGCAACACTTTACAGTGGAATTTGGGTAGCTACCAAAAAAACTAAGTATTCACTGAAAATCTAAAAACTGTAGAAATTAAGTTTCTCTAAACATCTTCATAAGGAAAAGTAAGTTATGATCTTGTGAAACTATCTTCTACAGTATTTGTTTGAAAGAAACCATGTTGTTGAGGAAGAAATTAAATTCTAAAATACTAAAATGCTTGAAAAGTATATTGTTCCAATTTACCTCTCTAATGTCATGATGATTCAAAAATGATGAGCAAAAGATGAGTATTGGGTGCTTGGATGCTTGGGCCAAAAAGTATGATGAAGATTGTTTGAAGGAGTTGGAACTGAATCTGGATATAGAACCATAGAAGGACATTGATAACTCAATTCTCTCTCTCTCCCCCACACTGAGAATGATGCATGTTCTCATGCATCCTTCTGAGATTTCATATTTGATTTTAGATCTGAAAACTATATTTTGTTGATCATATTCATTAAATGTATCGAATAACAAATATTGTTTGAACTAATGCCAAATAAAAACCATGAATACTACTACAACATGTAGATTTTAACCGTGTACAATTATTTATTGCAAACAAATTTTCAGTAAAAGAACATAAAAGATACAATCGAAAATACACACATAACACATATATTTTCCCCCTGTAAACCCAAACTGGGAAAACCAACATATTCTATATCCATTCACATCATACATTGTTTACGGTACAATATACATATAGGAGTCAGTGGCATCCAAAAATTCTGAGGCACTACGACCAAAGGGGGGGCCTAGTGCCCCCCCCCTCAAACCCCCATGCGCACCTACCGCAACGTAGCACACACTAGAACTAATTGCGCAAAGAATATAACATATACCCAACATTATCCCACTTGTTGTTTTCTTTTCATATAGGAGGTTACAAGATTACATAGTCAACAATCTAGGGCAACAATGCACATAGATCCTCTACACCAAGAGAAATTATTAGTGCTCAAATATTTTGTTACTGAATCTGCAACATTCTTCAAAGTGTCCACCTTCATCAATAACACTTTCTTTTATTCAACCATGTCTCTCACAAAGTGATATTGAACATCAATATGATTTGTCTTTGAATGATAAGTCAGGTTCTTCGCCATAAAAATTTTACTCAGACTGGTACAATATGTCCTTACAACTTGTTGTACCAACCCAATACCTGAACACAATCTTTGTAACCATACTTCTTCCTTGCTTGCATGAGTGGCTTCCATGTATTCAACTTATGTAGTTGAAAGTGCCACTATAGACTGTCTTTTGCTCATCCAACTTATTTCTCCTCCAAACAGGTTAAACACATACCCTCTTGTAGATCTCCTATGATCCAGATCTCCATCCTAGTCTACATCCACAAATCCATTTATGTCCAACACTTTGTCCAATCCTGGTCTTCCTTGGTAGCACAATCCATAGCTAACAGTGCCACACAAATACCTGAAAACCCTCTTTATTGTTGTCTAATGCTCCTTCCCTGGTTTTGACATATACTTGCTCAAAACTCCCACTGCATATACAATGTTTGGTCTAGTAAAAACCATTGCATACATCAAACTGCCAACTGCACTCACATATGGAACACGAGACATGTCCTCCTCCTCTTTTTGTGTTTCGTGACACTGATCCGCAAATAAATTTACACCAACAAAATAGGGACCTTGAGCGGTTTACATTCCTGCATATTAAACCTCTGCAATATTGTCTCGGCATGTTTTCTCTTATTTAATCAGAGTTTCCTCTTTTCCCGGTCTCTTTTAATTTGCAGCACCAAGATCCTTCATTTAAAATTTAGAGGAAAATTGAGTTTTCACATCCTGGATAATCTCCTTGTTGTTTCCTATCGGCAACATGTCATCCAAATAGAATACCAAATAAGTCAAATGATCACCAATTAATTGAAAATACACATAGTGATCCTCTTTGCTTCTTGTGAAGCCAAGTCCCAACATATAAGTATGATTTTTTTTATACCACATCCTTGGTGATTGTTTTAAACCATACAGGGACTTTTTCAAATTGCATACCAACTCTTTCTTTCCCTTCACAACAAAGCCTTATGGCTACTTCATATAGATTTCTTCTTCCAGATCTCCATTTAGGAATGTTGTCTTCACATCCATCTGTTCTACTTCAAAATCAAATGCAACAACAACGAATAACATAAATCTAATAGAATATAACTTGGAAACAAAAGAAAAAATCTCACCAAATCAATTCCTTCAACCTGGGAATAACCCTTTGCTATTAACCGAGCTTTGTATTTCTCCACTTTGCCTTCTGCATTCAACTTCTTTTTAAATACCCATTTGTTTCCAATGGGATTTCTTCTAGTCGACAACTCCACTAGATCCCAAGCCTCATTCTTATCCAAGGTTTCCATTTCTTCATCCACAGCTTTTTTCCAGAATTTTCCATCCTCTAAATCCACTGTCTCCCTGATAGTTCTAGGATCATCATCAATAATAGACAATAAAAAAATTGAATGAAAATCGGGTGGAGTGTACCTTTATGGTTTCCTTCTTTCCCGAACCGATCTCCTCAATAGTGGAGTATGAGGATCTTCTTCTCCTGATTCATGTTCTTCTATAGAGTCTGATTCTTTTAAATCAAACTCTATTTACTCTGGTTCTTCCTTACTTGGTAGTACATCCTATTTGACAACATATTTTATTTCTATGAATACCACATTTCAGCTATACACAACCTTCTTAGTTTCTGGGTTCCAAACCTTATAACCTTTAAGACCATCTTTATACCCAATAAAGATACGCTTTTCAGCTTTCTTATCTAGCTTACTCATGTTTTCCTTTGGAACATGAACATAGGCCTCACAATCAAATACCTTGAGATGTGTGAGAGAAGGTTTCTTACTAGTCCATATCTCTTGTGGAGTCTTGTCATCCAGTGCTGACGAGGGTGATATGTTGACCAGGTAACATGCAGTACCCACTGCCTCTACCCAAAATTCTTGCCCTAACCTGACACCACTTAGCATGCACCTTGATTTTTCCATCAACGTCTTGTTCATCCTTTCTGCAACTCCATTCCGATGAGGTGTATATGGAGTAGTGTTCTTCCTTTCTATACCGCACTTCTTACAAAATTATTCAAATTCATTCCCGCAGAACCCTCCACCATTATCTGTGCTCAACACCTTAATTATTTTCTTTGTTTGATTCTCAACAAGAACCTTAAACTCTTTAAACTTCTCGAAGTCTTCAAATTTCTTCTTGAGAAAATATATCCAAGTATTCCTTGAGAATTCATATATAAATGAGATATGGTACATAGATTTTCCCAATTATGGAACCGACACAGGTCCAAACACATCACTGTGAACTAGCTATAAAATTCCTTCTACCCTCGTTGCACTAGAAGGGAATATTACACGATTATTCTTTCCATATACACAATGTTCACATAAATCAAAATCCAGAGAGTAGTTAGACATACCTTTACCGTGTAGTATTCGAAGACCCTTCTCTCCAATATGCCCCAGTGTTTGATGCCACAACATAACCTTTTCTCTAGATATTGTAGGAGTTCTTTCTTCTTCAACTCCAATATCAGGAACAATGGAACTATTACACCCATCACTAATATTGCGTCCTTGTAGCTTATACATAGTTCCAAACCGAACTCCTTTCAACAAAACCATTCCAACTCGAACCATCCTGCAGGTTTCCTTTTCAAATATTGTTTTTACCCCTGCATCATCCATTTTTCTTACAAAAATCAAATTTATGTCCAATCTTGGGATGTGCAAAACACCAAGTAGTGTTCTAATCCTTCCATCTATGAGCCTTAACTTGACTTTTCATCGTCCTATGATCCTAGTTGTCGATGTTAAAATATTTGATGTGCTTTTTTTACCATAGATAATATCACAATTTTGTCACCCAACCATAGGAATGCATCCACCCCCGAGCACCTTTAACCTTTGACAGAATTATTCTGGTAAGCCATACTAGAACCAACAGATAAACCCTAGCTGCTAATTGTAGCAAGAACTCAAGAAAAGTAGAGCGCTCCTTCTCCAAGGGTAGCACACAAGAGAGAGTCTCCATATCCAAAGAACAAGTACCATATACCACTGTAGCAGTTGCAGTTGCACTACTCTCTCAAACTTGCACCATACTTAGCTAGTACATCACCAAGAATATCACCAAAAGTATCACCAAGAATATCACCAAGAGAATCACCAAGAATATCACTTGATAGCGCTAGAGAGAGACCAAGACCAAGAGATGACCGTACACCCTTATTCCTCCTTCTAGCTGCAACTGCAACTCTCCACAAGAATTGCACTCTAACTGGTTGTACAAATGAGTTGAAACGTCCTCTATTTATATTATTCTGTCCAATGAATTTTTTGGCTGGGTCGACCTAACTTTCTGGTAATTGTATTTTTTGTTTATCTTTTTCCTATGGAACCGACTTGTCTTTCTGGAAGATAATATTCTAATATTATTTATTCTTCTGCGCTAACTTGTCTTCTAGGGTTTTCACACATCTATTTAGGGTTTCCCTTGCTTCCTAAATATTCCATTCTAGTCAAAGGTTACACGTGGATGTTAATACCTCCCGCAACTACCATAACATCAACACTCCCTCCTAGCTAGGGAGGTATTAACGGTAATGGTCATGAGCACACAGACCATTCTTCTGGTAGCATCATCATAGCCACACAAGTTATCTCATGATCACGCAAATCAAGTCACAAGAATCATCATCACTATCATTATCGTCTAATAGCATCATGGCATCAACATACGTCATCATTTGCATCATCTCTCGAGGCCATACTCCATCTGAGTAATCGAGCATGATGTTGAATAATTCATGGGATGAACTCAACACACTCAACACAGTGTCTCGCATGAGTCACCCACTCAACAAAGTGATATAGGGACCATTCTTCTAATCCATAGATACGTCCTAGAAGAATAGTTATCCCAACAAATGATGAAAGCCCCATAATGGACTACAAGGACCATTCTTCTAATCCGAACCTACATCCTAGAAAAATGTCAGTCCTCCCAGATGTTGAAATCCATGCCATGGGCTACAGAGACCATTCCTACAGGAATTTCAGTCTCAGACTATTTTCTAATTGGATCATATGTACCATAGAGATAAATCTCTACCCATATGCCTTAGAAAATATCAGTCATGTATTAACCACTCTAATCGGGACGTCATGTTCTTAGAAGGAGGACTATTCAACCTAATCGGGCCAATAACTATGCATCAAGAGAATATCGGTCTTGATCCATTTTCCTAATCGGGCCAAAATTTGTGCTTTAGGAAAATACCATTCCATGATACATCAACATTCTGTCAACCTGGACCATTCTCCACAGGGAGAATGATTGTCCACTAGCAATTTGTTCTACTTGTACCATTCTCCGCCTGAAGAATGTCAGAATGTTTTTCCACCATCACACTGACTATCCATCTAGCTGGAAATCATCTCCAACACTAGTGGTAGTCCCCATGGAAATTAGATAGTAGCATACATATGTTGCAATGCCATCCAATAGAGTTACACAACTTTTTCTATCCATAGTAGTACACAACTACTTCCCAGTGGTATACAACCACTCCTAGTAGCACACGACTACTAGCCAATTGCACACAGTCACTACTAGTGGAACACATCCACCACAATAGCATACAACTACTTTCTAGATACATACAGTCTCCACAACAATCAAATCATATCATCTAATATCACCCTGCATCAACATTGTCATCAATTGCATCACCTCTAAGTCATACTAGCATGATGTGAATGCATCATATCTAAGTTGTACTAGTGTGATCTGGAGTATCATCTACATCATCTTTAATTCGTACCAGCATGACATATCTATCATGATGTCTATGCATCATATCTAAGCTATACTCGCATGATGTAGATCAATGCCTCACTGTGTCAACTCTAAGTTGTATGATCATCTCTAAGTCATACTAGCATGATGACAATGCATCATATCTAAGTTGTATGCCACATCTAATTTGTACTCGCATGATCATATCTATCATGACACAAGCCCCATGCATCATCTCTAAGTTGTATGGTCATCTCTAAGTCGTACTAGCATGACATATCTAAGTTGTACTCGCATGGCCATATCTAGCATGATGTGGCTCACTAGCATCGAATCAAGTTGTACTAGCATGAACATAACTAGCATGATGTCAATACATCATATCTAAGTTGTATGTCCACCTATAAGTTGTACTAGCACGATGCTTCTCAATCCACTGTATCATCCACAACTCCAATCATCTGTATCATATCTAAGTTGTACTAGCATGATCATAACTAGAATGATGCAAGCATCATCTCTAAGTTGTATGACCATCTCTAAGATGTGCTAGCATGATACATATTTGAAGCTCATTGACAGTCCATGATGCCACATATCAGAGCTCCCTCCTAACCGAGGAATTCATATCCTCCATTTCAACCAAGAGATAAATCTCCACGAGCCCCAACTTGTCCCTCAAGTATGCAAACTTTATCTTGGAAAGAGGCTTAGTCAAAATATCTGCAATCTACTCATCAGTGGAGATATACTGGAGAACCACTTCTCCCCTCTGGACTTTATCACGAAAAAAATAGTACTTGATCTTAATGTGCTTCGACCTATCATGGAACACCGAGTTCTCTGAGAGATTCACACAGCTCTAGTTATCACAATATATCACAGTCGAATCCAGCACCTGATCAAACAATCCAAAAACCAGCTTACAGAGCCACACTGCTTCCATACAAGCATCACAAGCTGCAATACACTCTTCTTCTGTAGTGCTGAGTTCAACACAATTTTGTTTCCTTCTAGCCCATGATATCATAGCAGATCCCAAACTAAAACACATACCAGAAGTACTCTTTCTGTCATCTGCACTCCCTGCTCAATCTGAAGTAGTAAATCCATGCAGTTGTATATCACTGTTTGAGGCATATCTCAAACCATAAGTTATCGTCCCACAAAGATATATCAATATATGCTTTGCAACTATCCAATGCTTTTGTCTAGGTTCCACCTGGAACTGGCTCAACATGTTCACAACAAAGCAAATGCCTGGCCTAGTATTCACCAAATACATCAAGGACCTAATCAACTACTGGTATAGGGACGAGTCTACTAGATTAGAATCAAAGTATCTCAACTTCCTCAAATTTGTTACCATGGGAGTTTCCATGGATTTTCAATCCATCATCCCAAACTTCTAAAGGATCTTTACAACATACTTCCCTTTCCCTAGGAAGATTTCACCATGCTTCTTCCATACTTCTAGTTCCAAGTAGTAGTGCATGAGACCAAGATCCTTCATATCAAATTATAAGGCTAGCTCCTTCTTACATTGAATAATGAGAGGCTCTACACCAATATCTTAGAGCTTTCTTGAGTCCATACAAGGCATTCTTTATACATGGGTTTCTCTTGGGCGTACCCCAAAACCTTGAGGTTTCTCTATGTATACTCAATTACTCCATTGAATAAAGCGGTCTTTATATCCATATGATGTAAACTCCAACCCGTGGATGATGCAAGAGATATGATGGCTGGAGAAACATCTCATCATAGTCTTCTCCCTCCTGCTGGGAGAACCCTCTAGCCATGATACTTTATAGACTTTTCTTTTATTCTTTCTGCTTGACTACTTCTTCAAAGGTGGAGGGCTATGTAACTGGAATATGGTTTTGACTTCTTTCTTTCTCTGAAAGTTCTATCTGGAGCACCATACTTCTTTACATGATCTCACGATCTCAACCTGGTCTTTTCTTCTTAGTCTTATCTTGGTGTAGATATTTGTGGTTCTGCCATGTCTGATACAACATTCTTACATAATAACTTATTTGGAAAAAAAAAATCATCCTCATGGTAGCCTCCATGAAATATTGTAAGATAACCTACCCGAGACAAGAAAAATAAAAGTATTTCCAGTATAATAGACTTTTCATAAGAACATATCTATGGTAACAATAATGAATAACAATTTTATGGTGATCATCATAGTATGACCAATATGACCTTCCCGGGAGAAAAACAAGAAACATCTCTCTAGAGGAGATGTTATTTCATTTTGAAAACAAGTAAAATAAGCATCTATATCAATAATATTCACATGCTATCAAGTATTCATTACAACTAACAATAGTAGAACCTTTCAAAGACTGCTTTCACAATTTGTAATGTAACAACTATCAACCTTGGTATGTGCAAATTTGAAACTTATCAATTTAATCAAACCTGGAACCTGAAGCCTCAGGTGCTATGGAGGGTGCACTTGTTCCTTTGAATGCACTGAATCCAAGATTATTGCTTGGACAAGGTCTCTAGTACATTCCCTGCAAACACACTCATGCTTTTCTAGAAGATATAACTTGAAAGACATATAAAAGTGCATACCTTTGAAATATGTGTAGCATCGTCTGTCTTGTCTTCTAATATGAAACTAGGTACCATCTTGACAAGGAGAGGTTAGAAACTGAATCAGAAGGTTCAATGATTAGAACAAGCTAGAAACTCTGAAATTTCAATTTTGACCACATAATCAATTTGACCAAAAGTCAATCTTTGACTTTGACCAATCAACCTTTGATTTTGACTTTGACCAAAAACTCAAAATTGACGGTATTTCTTGTTGAGAGTACCAATAGGTGTGCTAGAATAAGGTGCACTAGAATGTCCATGAATTATGCCAAAATTCTTACTTGAAGTGCCCAGAAGGTTAGGTTAAGGTTTACTACAACTACATAATCAGAAACCCTAGTTGCAGCTGCAACTGGTGTCACAACGAGCTTAACAAAGAATTTCCACGCTACCTTCCAGTGGTTAGACTGTCCTAAAGATTGAGTGGGCCCATAACTTGTTAAAACATATTATGTGATCATTTTACCATAGACAATATCACAATATTGTCACCCAACCATAGGCACACAGCCACCCCCAAGCACCTTTAACCTTTGACAGAATTATTATGGAAAGCCATACTAGAACCAACAGATAAACCGTAGTTGCTAATTGCAACAACAACTCAATACAAGTAGAGCGCTCTTCTCCAAGGGTAGTGCACAAGAGAGAGTATCCACATCCATAGAAAAAGTACCATACACAAGTGCAACATCTACAACTGCACTACTCTCTCAAACTTGTGTCATACTTAGCTAGTAAATCACCAAGAATATCACCAAGAGTATCAAAAATAATATCACCAAGAGAATCGCCAAGAATATCACTTGATAGAGCTATAGAGAGACCAAGACCAAGAGATGACCATACACTCTTATTCTTCCTTGCAGCTATAGTTGTAGCTGCAACTGCAACTCTCCACAAGAATTGCACTCTAACTGGTTGTAAAAATGAGCTAAAACGTCCTCTATTTATATTAATCTATCCAGTGACTTTTCTGGCTAGGCTGACTTGAATTTTTGGTAATTATTTTTTATGTTTATCTTTATCCTATGGAGCCAACTTGTCTTTATGGAAGATAATATTCTAATATTATTTATTATGCTAGGGTGACTTGTCTTCTAGGGTTTTCACACATATTTTTAGGGTTTCCCTTGATTCCATAATATTCCATTCTAGTCAAAGGTTACATGTGTAGGTTAATACCTCCCGCAACCACTGTAACATCAACAATTGAGTCATCACTTAGGAAAACATTACCTCCATTGTACCTTTCATATTCATAGAACCATTCCCTGTGTGGAGTCTATGACAGGATGCACCTAAGTCAACCAACCATGCCTCGTGATATGCATGTGTGCTTGAAGAAGCGAAGTACACATCCCCTCCTTCTTCCTTGGAGGCCTTTTCTTCTATAGAAGGAGCTTCTTCATATCCCTTCTTTTTCTCAACTTTGGATCTACACTACTTCTTATATTTCCCTTCTTTTTCACATCTCCAGCATACCTTTACAAACTTTCTGAAATATTTAGATCTACCCTTAGACTTAGATCTCCCACTTGAGTACTTAGATCTATTTCTTTCCTGAGAGCGTCCTCTTGAAAATAATTCATTTGTGCTCTGTTCTTCCATGTTCTTCCATCTCATCTCCTCTGAAAACAAGTATGAGACCACTTCATCAAACTTCAAGGCATTTGTATTACTACCTATGGACACAACTAGACTATCCCACGAGTCTGGTAAAGAGAACAGTAAATTGATACACTTATCTTCATCTTAAATTTTAATCTCGACATATACTAACTGACTTACCACAATATTGAAGGCGTTCAAATGCTCTGCCACTGAGTCTCCATCTCTCATCCTAAAGTTATACAACTTCTTTTCTAGGAATAGTTTATTTACTAGGGACTTAGACTGATACAACTTCCCCAATTTATCCTACAACCATGTTTGCAGGCTGACCTCCATCACGAAATCTGAATAAATGTGGTGGATCTAAATCCATGTTTGCGGGCGGACCTCCATTACCAAATCTGAAGAATTCGGGGGGTGGGGGAGGTAAAGATGCATGCACAGCTTGATCAGCACGTATCAAGAATTGCGGCGGAGGTAGCCGTGCATGTTGATCACGGAGTTCACTGAACTCGGGTGGAGGTGTAAAACGTTGCACATGATGCCCCTGCTCCTCTGTGGATGGATGTTGTCTTTGCGTTTTGAGGGGAGGTCCAATTTCCTGATGAAGCAACTCAGGTCTCTGGTCTACCAATTCCCTTAATGCTTCCTCCCTTGCAGCAAAAGCCTCATTATCTTCTATCTCATTCTCTATCAAACTACACCTGTTGCATATTCGACAGGGCTTCCCTGGTTCTCCACCATATGGAAGACAACCACAAAAATGATCACTGTCTAAATATGAAATTGTCCGTCTGCAAATGTAGCACATTGTATTTCCACACACACATCTCACTTTATTGCATCCATACGTCTTGATTAACTCTGTCTGGCAAATGTTACATTCTCTTATCACAGCTTTTGTCATCCTCTCTTCAACTTCCCTACGAAGAGCAGTCTCAGATTTTTTCTCAACCTCTTCACAGCGTAATGGTAAGTGACTCAACTTCTTGCATTGGATACAGGAAGCCTTTAAACATTTAGGGTTTGTACAGTCCAAAACTTGTACATACTTGTTACGCATACCTATTGATAATGGGCACAATTAATCACCTTTTAATCATAAATTTCAATCTTAGGGTTGACAATTGAAGATGCTGACATATTATGTTTATGTAATTACTTTTTCACATTTACTAAATAAGATTAAAAAATTACTTGATCACCACCAGATTGTCGTTTCTTCTGTTTTACAGTGCGCCGTCATTTTTTTACCAGGGCGGGCGTGTGGATGTGAAGTGCTTTGTGTGGGCGTATTAAACAGAGTGAAACTAAGCTCGTGATCATGGTGAGCGTTATTAGTGATGATCGGAAAACGTTAGAATATATCACGACTTGGATTAGTATGAAACAGAGCTAGACTAAGCTCGTGATCATAGTGGACGTTACCGGTGATGATCAACAAACGTTCGAATATATCACGAGGACTGAATATCTGTGTCAATGGAAGCCGCCGGAAATTCAGAGATTAACTTCCCGTGCGTTACAATGAATGATGAAAGAGAAATGAATGATCGTGGGTGTCCGCATCTATATGTTCAGGTAGATTTGACCATACTTCACCATTTTCACTGTGATGGTCATGATGGGCAAAATGATCATATCATAAGAAGAAAATGCATTGCAGGTGCGTAGGTTATTAGGGTTACCTCCCAGGTGCGTATGTTATTACGGTTACGTTATATTTAATTTTACATTAATTAAATTAAATTTTAATATAATTAAATATAATTTTAATATAATTAAATTTTATTTAAAATATAACTTTAATATAAATTTAAATTTTAATATAAATTTAAACGCCTTTCAGCGTTCACCAGCATCTATTTTGCTGCTGTGCTAGTCTACCTCATATGGAATGTTACAAAAAGGGCAATAAACCAAACCTTCAATTTTGGCTTCAACTATAGCTTCTTGGGCCTGGCGATATTCATATCTTTCAATAACATCACTGGGAAGAGCTCTCCTAATTTCTGACAAAGGAATTGACTCCTCGCAGCAATCAATAGCCATGCAAGATAGAGAGGCATGTGCTTTGAGACCTCCATAAATGATTTCATGAATCTGCTTCGTTATACATTTATAACAAAATTGATGCCCATTTCGACACTGTACCATATTTTCAACCCGATATTCCCAATAACAACAACCACATTCGATAGACGTTGCCCCTACTCCATCCATTTCAACTACTTGAGTCTCACTCACGCTTTTAATTTGGAGATTTATGATTCCTGCCATATCAGAGATTTCTGCTTCTAAATTCTTTGTAGTCTCCACTTTTCCACAAATTATTTCATCAAAGTCACATAGAATGTATTACGCAGTCTCACCCAAGATAGTTCTATGGGTGACTACAATGCTCAGATGTTGGTAGTCTAGGTAAGAGTGGGGATCTTAGATTGCAACTCATCCTCTAAGGCCTTGATCTGGTTGTTCCTTTTATTGTTCTAAGATTCATTCATCTGATACTCCTATGCATGCATTCTAACAGATCTAACAAAAGCACCCATTCATCCATTCATAGTCTAACTATTGATAGAAAGTAAATATGCAATAAATACCACACATAACACAGGTTTTACCTTGGTTCACCCCCTCCTGGGCTACATCCACAAAGATATGGATTCTTAGGCTCTTTTATTTAGATTTCTGCAAGATATGTTGCGTGCACTACAGTTTTGACTATACAATCACACAATAGTCTTTCCATGTATTATACTTAACATGATTTTAAATGGTTGAAGAGAGACTTGCTACAACTCTACTTATAGTAAATGTACAAGTTCTTACCTCTCGTATTCTCGTATTTCCTCCCATCCATTCATTCATATATGCAATTAAATATTAAAATAAAACTAAATGTATGTTTGCACTTCCCCGACAATGGTGCCAAAAATGTCAGTCAGTTCAATTAGGTGAACTCTGCTAAATTAAATTATCAACCTGCATATCATAAACTAATGAAGTCCTTGCAAAATATATGCAGGCGTTAGCTTCCAATTTATCTCTAAATGATTACTTATGCAAAAGGAAAATTATTTGTTGTTTTAGCTATAGAAACAGAGTCACTGCTTGGCTACAAAAAACATAGTAATTGTTCATTGTTTAGCTGCAAAAACATATTTATGTTCAGCTACAGAAAGAACAA
>JASDQU011404779.1:21974-42504 GCA_032191745.1 Picea mariana | reverse complement strand
ATGATTTCTGAAGCAGTGTTAGTGGTTATGGCAGTTTGCATGAGGGGCGCACCATTCAGGGGCGCATCTGCTTGATAGAGCTTGTGTATCAACTCTGTTGGAGTTGCTATTGTATCAGGTTCCATCATTTATTGTGTTTACTGTAACCCTTACTTTCTTTTCCTCATATATACATTTAGATCTCAAACTGGTTTTCCTCGGGGGGGTCTTGTCCAGGGTCATGTTGACCAAAAACACTGTGTCTACAAATGCATGCTATTAGTTCTTAGATCTGTTCATTATCAGCAGTTAAACGATGTATTAGGTGTGTTATATTTATTTGAGTTGCATGTACTAATTTCCTATGGCAAAAACGACATGCTAGAGCACCCAAATCGGAAATATAACCATAACAATCAGCTTGAAAGTTCATGAACTGTTGGCTGTTATAAAACCGCAGAAAACTAAAACAAAGACAGTGAAAACTTAGAGCCTTTGCTTGGTCAAAGACAGACCAACAAGGCAAGTTGATAGGACCTGGAATTTTCATAGGGAGTAAGAGGTATTACACCCCTAGGGATCTTGTTGATCTAACTTGTGCTTTAAAGACTCCATTCACCCTATTATTAAGGCGCTAATCTGATTTTTTGCATTGGAGAAGTAAAATTGTTTGCATTGGTAAACGTGTTTTGGAGAGATATCAATCTTGTTTAAGTTGGATTCTTTTGTGGATGCCTTGAGGTTGTCAAACCCTCTACGGTGTCACGGTTCTCTTAGTCTTCTTGGAGTTGTTATAACTTTTAATCTACAACCATTAGGGCCGCAGAAACCCTAATACAAGTCTCTTAATAACTCACATTTCAAACATTAGAATTTGCTAAAAGTTTGCCACAATAATCTACTAATCTCAGTGCATCTTTTGGGTGGACTCTTTGCAAGTTTTAGTGGTTGAATTCGCTGCTTTAACAACTTGTTTGCTAGAGCCATAAGGCTGATAATTATCTCTGCAGTACGTGTTCATAACAGCCTTACTTTCATGCTGAAGTCTTGCTCTTTCAATCTTGAGTTAAACTAGTCATTGCTAGCTTGTTTCTTGCAAATCTTAACTAGACTTTTAGCAACTTTATTTGCAGCTCTTATTACTCTTTTTTTGCTGAGATATATTACTGTTTATTGCTGCAATTAGGCACAGCAAGCTTAACTTGCTTGTCCAACATATTCTTGGGCTTGTATCTTTGTTTTCCTTGTATCTCGGGCACGTACAATCACTTCTTGGCAGGTCTTCTATACTGTGGCACATCTTACACCATCTACGAGACTCTTTTCAAGCCCTTCTTACCTAACATCACTATCCTATAGGGGGACACTTCATCATCTCTTAATTTTCCATTTCATTTCCCTTACAATGTCCCCACTTTGGGACATCAGGGTATTATAGGGTGTTATGAACTTATGATGACCAGAGTAGCCAGATGGAGATTATAGCGAGTACAGGAGCTATTGAGGGATATTTTGGGGTCTAGCTTGCATCGCTCATCCTATTTCATCATTATGATCCATTCCGCACAGATTGGCTTTGGTTCCATTGCATTCGAACGATTTCCATGATTTTGAGTATTTTGAGCTATAGGTTAATTAAATTCACTGAAGAGGTCATTTTGGGCACAATACTTGGAGGAACCTCTCAGTGTAATAGCTCATTGGAATCGGGAGGAACAACACTACAGTATAGGATGATGAGAAGTGACTTTCAGTGGCCAGGGGAGCTACAAGGAGAGATAAGGCGCTTTTCAAAGGTAAAAAGGTTAATTAATTAATTAAAGTGATTTAATTAATTAATTAATAATTAATAAAGTAAAAGTCACTTTGGAGGGACAAGGTGAGCAGGAAGTATAAAGAAAAGGCAAGGGCCTCTATTCTCTCATTCATGTGATTATCAGTTTTTGATATCTGGCTTCTAGGTAGTGAGCCCATGCCTTGGGGGTTTTGAAGGTTTTGACTTAACAAACCCTAGAGGACAATTTGGTGGTGAAAGATTCCACCTATCTTGTTCCAAGCTTGGACTCGAGGATGCAATACTCTCCCACACCATTCTACTTCAAATCTACTCAGTTGCAGGGGAGTTCTACACCAGTTGCAGGTACAGGAAGAGAGAGGGCGCACCATTGGGGGTTTCCAGCAAGGGGGGGCGCACCATTCATTGAGGGAAGTTCGTTCCAAGGGATTGGAAGGGTTTTCGTAGATTCTAGCACCTGGGTTTCCATTGCAGGGTCTTGCACATCAGATCTAGTTCATTCCAGAAGAGTTTTATGTGCCATTTGATTTACTGGATGCATTGGACGAATTGGAGGAGAGGAGCAAACTTAAGAAAGTGGTTTCAGTCATTTGATAGCTTAGATCTTCATTGTTTCGCTTGGGACTTCACCAGTGAGGTAATCGGGCCTCGATCTATCATTTCAGTGGTTTTGTAGAGCATTGGGAGGCCTCTAGGAGAGAGGTTGAATTATCTAGGGTTCCAGCCATCCAGGGAGGGTGCAAGTCCAACAGAGGGTTATTCATTTAGTGAAGCATCTCTTCACCAATCCACCTGAGACTTTACCCGGGGTCTTACAGTGGGTCGATCTACAATTCAGCATCTTCTTTGGAGTATTTGGAGGTCTTTGACAGTAGAGCGAGGGTCTTCAGGGTTCCATCAGAGCGTAGCATCATCCAGCTTAGGGGTTTGGCACTGTACAGGCCGAGATCTCATCATGTTGCTCATATATGGTAGTCAGGTGGCCTTTGGAGGCTTATATCTTCTCTATTGATCTTGATTGAGAGCCATCTTCATTTGGCTATGCACTCTTATTCTATATTGTACCAGATCTGTAGATCTATTGTATCAATCCTTCTATTATTATGAATAAAGATCAGATCTTAGGTATTTTGGATTGTCTATCATATTGTTGATCTTGCATATGGTTGAGGTATGTTCCATTGTTGTATCTTCTTGTTTATTGTTGCAAACACACATTAAAATCATCAGTAATAAACCCTAGAGCAACCTAAAGACCTTAATAAGCAAAGTGTTTGACGAAATGCCACAACCAAAAACAGTTTAAAATTCATGCAAGACGTGATGTTCCTGGCATATTGGCTTGGGAACATTACAGTGGTATCAAAGCTTAGACTCCTGCCAGCATGAGGGGTCTTCCATAAGGAAAGAAGGGATCTAAAGATTTTGCTAGAGAAGCAGTAAGTTGTGAAAGGGAATATCACGCCCTTAGTGAGAGACTTGGGGCTCTAATACCACTCCAACAGTTTATATCCATGAAAAATCCCAATTGAGCAAAGATGAGGTTACATACTGGGCCAGCATAGTAGAGGGAAACAGAGCCAGAGCAGCTAGATGGAGGGAAGCACAGGTTTACCCTACACCCATTAGGAGCAGGCAACGTTGCTACAGTTGCAAAGTGCCTTGGGAACCAAATCATGGATGTAGGGGTAAAGGAAAGAAACACATTATTGAGGTACACTATGATAGTGATGATGAGGTGTGTGAGGATACAGAGCTAGAGCTAGATACTTATTTGGAGCAATCYGATGATGCTAGTGACTCTTGCACAAAGGTTAGTGATTTTGGCACGCTTGAGGAGGATAGTGACCCTTGCGCATTGGAGGAACAGTGGGATGGACAAGATGATAGCACCTGTATTTCAGCAGACATACCACACTGTTGATGACCTTACACCTCAGCAGGGTGGTGACACTAGTGGGGATCCACACATGTTAGCACTTAGATCTGATGAGCTTCCTATGAGGGTCGTGATACATTTGCCATCCTTTCAAACACCCATGATAGCCACGTCACATGAGGAGATCAGTGGCATTTCAGATATGATGGAGGAGTCCTATGTGAGGGATGCACACCATGGACATATGAATCTACAGACTCAGGAGGAGAGACCTGACTTGGAGAGAGGGGACCTTATACACACCTATCAGCATGAGGAGATTGAGTCACCTCTTTTGGAGATCCCACTGTGTGTGCAGGTTGTGAAGACTTACAGCTTGATGGGACACTTACTTCCAGGATCAGCCTGCAGCAATGAGGATGCACTCCTTATTGGTCGGGATGACCATAGCACGTGTCTGGACACATCTGTATGGGACTCAGGCGCAGTTGATAGCAGCGGGATGAGTGCACAGGAGGATACAGCTGCCCATACTGGATACAGTGTGATTCAGATGGGGGTAGCATTTGGTGATGGTGAGCACAATGGACAGGGGGCAGTTCAGCGCTTTATCTTCTGCAGAGAGTGTTGTTTGGGATTCCAGTATTGGCACTGGCAGTGAGAGACATGAGATAGCACCTCAGCATGATTGTGATCCGGAGTCACCCTACTTGGCAGGACAGTTGAGAGTCGGCGAGGATATGATCATGGCAACCACTAGGCGCATTGATGACACACATGCATTGGTGGCAGATTATTGTTGGAGGGAATCAATGGCACATGGTAGCCCAAATGGGGGACTTGCCATAGATGACTTTCATACTCTCAAGGAGAGCGTCTGTGATGAGGATCGACTACCAGTAGTTATTGATGGATAGAGACTATTTACTAGGAGTGGGCGAGATGGATCACCAGGCACTGAGGGAGCAGGAATCGAAGGTGGACAGACTCACTCATGAGTTGGAGAGCACCCGAGGATTCTTGAGAGGCACACAGATAGCCCTTCAAGAATCAGAGTCCAGATCAGAGGAGCTTCTTGAGGAGATTCGCCAGAGATCCACTACATCTATCTTACTGGAGAGTCAGATATATCCTTCGGTCACATGGCTAGAGGATGTTGGTAGTCTAGCAGAGGAGCACCAGTTGATGGAGGAACGTGAGGAGTACCCAGAGTCACTGATGAATACGAAGAGTTGTGATCCAGAGGCGCGGGAAATACCCTCCATGAGGGTCTTTGAGACAGTTGAGCACTCACATACGTAGGGGACTCACTCACATACGCCCAGGGGCATCATTGAGGACACTTCCATTTATGTCCCGAGAGCGGTTGACCTTCATGTAGAGGTTGACCCAGTAGTACACCCAGGATCCATGATGTTGCAGGAGTATACAGGAGATTACTTGAGTATGCAGGAACATACAATGGTGAGTGATAGCTTACAGAGATATGCAGAGATGTACAGTGGGGTTCAGAGGGGTGTATTGGCTTGCAGGGAGGAGACACACTTAGTAGAGCATGGAGATGTCTCTCCTTTACAGCAGCACATAGTTCCAAGAGATCACCTTCACAGTATCATAAGTTGCATGAGAGATGAGAGGTGGAGAGTGGTTGACTAGCAGTTGGAGGAGTTACTTCCGGTTGTACTGGATGATGGGGGTTCAGTGATGACTACATGCGAGTATTTATCATGGATACAAATGGACGAGCTTATGGTCGAATCCTTGGGATTGACCAAAGCATGTGATATCTTCCAGTCCTACAGTCACCTAGAGATGCTTATGTTTGCCTTTCCTGACACTTTTATCATAGACAGCAGCATGAGGAGAGATAGGCAGTGGTTGAGGACATGGAGAGTGGCTAGGTCGGGACCACCTGACATGATTGCTTTTACGACATACAGCAGGACAGAGGTGGATCGTCATAGGTAGCCAGTTCAGATTTGGTGCGTGATGGTGAGCATCATAGGCCAGGGGATAGCAGACATCTCAGAGAGAGACACAGTTACGGATTCTCATGAGGATGAGCACGAAGGGCCTCCGACAATGATCAGTATGACACAGGAGCAGTTAGTAGGGATTGGAAGTGATAAACTTCCAAGTCTGCCATGGGATCCGGGAGTTCATTTTGTTAGTAGGTCGTTTCACTTTATGATGACCCAAGATGCACCAGAGCCACATACTCCACCTTGGGTTGATTTTGAGTGGGCCTGCAGGGACTTGTCCTATGGAGCGAAGCAGTTTCTCCCTCTTGATCATCATGATCGGGCATGGAGATGGTTGGGCAAGTACTACTTCCACAGAGATATTTTTACAAATGCAACTTCTGGACAACAGGTCCAATTGCCACAAGTATTTCAGCTTGAGGATCCACGAGTGGGGTATCCAGTATATATACAGGGAGCAGTCAAGCATGGTCAGAGTAGTGCAGTGGAAACATGGTGATCTTTGACAGAGACTAGCATGGGACCTGGGGATTGCAGGGTTGAGCATTTCACTGATTGACAAGGGCGAGTGGACCTTTGCAGGGGAAAGATGTTTTGACTTTCCATTGAGCTTCAGTGTTGAGGAGAGCACATCACTTGAGGGTGACTCACAGAGGTCTTGCAGTACCTCACTCTGGCATCAGCATGTGCAGTTGATGGAGGTCGTGATGATCTTGGTAGGGACTTGGAGGATGGACTCATTCCGGGATGAGGCCATGTGTCATGTGCAGGAGGTTCATGGAATTGATATATTTCAGGACTATGCTTCACAGGGTACTGCAGTTCACTTCCTAATATGGGACCCAGGGGGTGGAGTGTATGATAGTTCATCTCTGGATGGGACCTACTCTGTGTCCCACAGGTGGACATGGGACCCCACTATTGTATTTGGATGGGTTCATTTATTGCTCGAGGACAAGCAATATTATAGCAGGGAGGACTGTAATTTCCAACTTTGGGACATCAGGGTATTATAGGGTGTTATGATGACCAGCGTAGCCAGATGGAGATTACAGCGAGTACAAGAGCTATTGAAGGATATTTTGGGGTCCAACTTGCATCGCTCATCCTATTTCATCATTATGATCCATTCCACACAGATTGGCTTTGGTTTCTTTGCATTCCGATGATTTCCATGATTTTGAGTATTTTGAGCTATAGGTTAATTAAATTCATTGAAGAGGTCATTTTGGGCACAATACTTGGAGGAACCTCTCAGTGTAATAGCTCATTGGAATCGGGAAGAACAACACTACAGGATAGGATGATGAGAAGTGACTTCCAGTGGCCAGGGGAGCTACAAGGAGAGATAAGGCGCTTTTCAGAGGTAAAAAGGTTAATTAATTAATTAAAGTGATTTAATTAATTAATTAATAATTAATAAAGTAAAAGTCACTTTGGAGGGACAAGGTGAGCAGGAAGTATAAAGAAGAGGCAAGGGCCTCTATTCTCTCATTCNTATCTGGTTTCTAGCTAGTGAGCCCATGCCTTGGGGGTTTTAAGGGTTTTGACTTAACAAACCCTAGAGGACAATTCGATGGTGAAAGATTCCACCTATCTTGTTCCAAGCTTGGTCTCGAGGACGCAATACTCTCCCACACCATTCTACTTCAGATCTACTCAGTTGTAGGGGAGTTCTACACTAGTTGCAGGTACAGGAAGAGAGAGGGCGCACCATTGGGGGTTTACAGCAAGGGGGGGCGCACCATTCATTGAGGGAAATTCGTTCCAAGGGATTGGAAGGGTTTTCGGAGATTCTAGCACCTGGGTTTTCATTACAGAGTCTTGGACATCAGATCTAGTTCATTCCAGAAGAGTTTTATGTGCCATTTGATTTACTGGATGCATTGGACGAATTGGAGGAGAGGAGCAAACTTCAAAAAGTGGCTTCAGTCATTTGATAGCTCAGATCTTCATTGTTTCGCTTGGGACTCACCAATGAGGTAACCGAGCCCCGATCTATCATTTCAGTGGTTTTGTGGAGCATTGGGAGGCCTCTAGGAGAGAGGCCGAATTATCTAGGGTTTCAGTCATCCAGGGAGGGCGCAAGTCCAACAGAGGGTTATTCATTTAGTGGAGCATCTCTTCACCAATCCACCTGAGACTTTACCAGGGGTCTTGTAGTGGGCCGATCTACAATTCGGCATCTTCTTTGGAGTATTTGGAGGTCTTTGACAGTAGAGTGAGGGTCTTCAGGGTTCCAGCAGAGCGTAGCATCATCCAGCTTGGGCGTTTGGCACTGTACAGGCCGAGATCTCATCCTGTTGCTCATATATGGTAGTCAGGTGGCCTTTGGAGGCTTATATCTTCTCTATTGATCTTGATTGAGAGCCATCTTCATTTGGTTATGCTCTCTTATTCTATATTGTACCAGATCTGCAGATCTATTGTATCAGTGCTTCTATTATTATGAATAAAGATCAGATCTTAGGTATTTTGGATTGTCTATCATATTGTTGATCTTGCATATGGTTGAGGTATGTTCCATTGCTATATCTTCTTGTTTATTGTTGCAAACACACATTAAAATCATCAGTAATAAACCCTAGAGCAACCTAAAGACCTTAATAAGCAAAGTGTTTGACGAAATGCCACAACCAGAAGCAATTTAAAATTCATGCAAGACGTGATGTTCCTGGCATATTGGCTTGGGAACATTACATCCCCTAGGGTCACCCGGGATGCCCCCCTTGAGGTGATTACTTCACCTCGAAACTGATGGGAATACCTATTTGAGTTGACAGTAGATAGGTGTTCTCTTAGTTGTCGTCATTTTGTGATTTGGATTGGGCTTTGCCCAACCTACAACTTGTGAGATAACAGGGGTTGCATGTACCCCAAAAAGGGCTTATACCTCATTCTCTTATCGAAAGTGTTACCTCCCTAGTTGCACCAGGCAGAACTAACGATGATCTGCAAAGATTTAACAAGTCATTTGTTCAAAATTAGAGTTCAAAAGTCCAACTGGGTCTTATGACCCCTTCAAACTCTTTCTTCTTCTTCTTTTATGCATGATCCATACCCCCATCGAGGGAATTGGCTTAGATGTCTACATATTAGTGAGGGGCTAGCTCAGAACAATCAGAGATCCACATTACAGAGCAGCAATATTTTCATCTTAGGGACTTCAGCAAGGATTTGCAGATGAAGAGGCAACATATTCTTAGTGTGGGAAAAGATTCTTTCGTTAGACCTAAGCCTGCCCCTTATCTCATCTCTCCTTCTCTAGGAAATCATAGGGTTTTCTTGGGATCTCTCATCTTCTCTCGGTCTTCAAGAAGCAGTGATCATGCTAATAGGGAAGAAGATGAGCCATCATATATACATGGTACCGCTACTCAGAGATGGGTGGACCAAGCTTGTGGCTTTTCCTTCCAGCAGGATTTTCTTCGTCCCACCCACCTCCATGAGTTGTTTTCTATGATTGGTTGCATGCTTATTTATGCTCATGATTATTTTTTGTTTGACTTATCTTTGTTGTATCACATGATTAAGCACAGGGGGAGATACCTTGATGAGATGTTAAGCAGGTGGTTGCACTAGTTGTATGATTTCACCCGATATCACTAAGCACTTGATCTCTATGGGCCTCGAGCCCCAGGTAAGCAGGTAGGTCATTTGCTTTCTTGCATTGCATTTCTGTGTTCATTGTAGTGTAGTTGCATTGGCTTTCATGCTTTTCTTTACATATTGTTTGTTGCATTTATCCATAATTGTATTGATACATTTGCTTGATTCATATTACATGTTAGTTAGAAGTTTTTGAAAAATGTAAAATTTTCATTTTTAGGAATAGTTGTCAATTTTGAAATTTTGAGGTCTTGATTATATGAATAAAGGGTGAGCAAGCCACCCTCAATGCTTCAATATTTTTGCTTGAGTATGCGTAGGCACAGGTCTTACTAGGAGATGTTGAGGTTCTCATGTACTCTACGGAGAGCACATGTCCCCATGTAGGAGCCAGATATTATCCCCCCAGGCTAGGGGTAACTAAGGAAATGATGTATCGAGGCCTGCAGGTTTAAGACATGGAGTGTCGAGAGTCAGATGAGCAGACAAGAGCCCCTCCTTCACCACATATCACCATTGATCGACAGCAGTAGCGTCCACCACACCAGCAATGGCCCAGAAGGGACAGCAGGTCTTGCTTCATGAGGTAAAAAGTCTAATCTCATGGTAAGTGTCACTTTAATAACTGAAGCATTTGAGCATGTTGCAAAGAGACTTTTCTTGATTATGAAAACATTTGCTTGGAAGTTATACCTTTTTCCTTATTTCATCTTGGCAGATGACATGGTTTCCTAGTAAGTGGGTCACCCTCAAGGAAAGGGTTGCTACTGGGGGGGTCTCTTTGAAGGGTCATCGTACCATTCCCGCACATACTTGCCACTTTCCACACCTCTTCACGTTTGTTTCCTCCTCTTTTGGGTTTTTGGGTTTATTGACCCCAAGAAGGGCTTGTACCTCATTTCATGGGAAGAAGACGCTAAAGGCCCAGAGGTGTTGTAGCTGGCAAAAGTTAAAAGCCATAAATTATCCCTCTAGATGCTCTCCCTAAGGTCCTGAGAGCAATGATACGCTTCTACATAAATATCAAGGACCTTTCAAAAAAGAAAACACATAATTAATAAATGTCCCACTTGTTGGGGGAATGCATTTGCGATGTCTTTTACTTTCCTTGCACATGGMACTCAATGTGTTCCTAACTTCAAGTGGCATTACGGTGCTCCTTACTTTCCATTGCACATAGCACTCAATGTTTTGGATCATAATAAATTAATGGCAAATAAAAGGGTTTGGAAAAAGGTTACATTGCAAACGAGGGATGCARCACACTCTCTACGAAGGCACCCATAAATGAGACAATGTGATCCCTTGATATGTCAAGAACTCCATGCCTAAAATTCATGCCCCCATCCACCTCATACTCATTATGTGACTTAGAGAAGGTCTTCTTGGGAAACATTCCTTGACATGGGGATTGGTCTACCCAATAGGGCACCATGACAACCCTCCCATACTTAAATTTGGCAAATTTTATAAGGTCTTTGAGCATTTGTTTAGTTTGAAAAGGGGGATTTAATGCACATGTTTGGGTGGTTCCTTTATTAAATGTGGCATACTTGGCATGATACATGTGACTTGTGGACCCTTAGAGGGTGTACTTGTTTGTCTCTGCAAGACCTTGCTCGATGAAAGCTATCCATGGAGGACTTATGCCATTTTGACCTTCATGAGGGGTTGAAAACCCCAAGGATGGATGTCATACCCCACAAGATGGGCAGAGGACCCTGGAGCCTTTGTGTGCAAGGGATAGAGGACGTTGCCTTTGGAGGCACTTTGACAGCTCTAGAGGATGACGTCATGGCCCTTTGCACCTGGACGTTTTCCTTTGGAGGCCTAGGACATCCCCTCCTAATCGTTTGACGTCATGTAGAGGCTAGGGTTTTGGTGGGCTTGATGGTACCGGACACGATGTGATGTGGTTTGAAGGAAGGAGATGCATGGCATGACACCTTAACACATGACAGCTTGACACTTGGCCTTTGGAGGCCCAACGATTTTCATCTTCAGGTTCAACGTCACCCTTCTATGGCATGACGTCACCCCTTTAAGGGTTTTACTTTATGTAAATTTTATTTTTGTAAGTTGTAAAGGAAAATAAAGGGGGTCGACCCTCTTTTAATTTGTTGTTGACAATTAAATGTGGACAAATTGGTTTAGATGGCCTCATATAAATAGAGGCCATCTCATTTTCATTTTAACAACTCCTCACTTGAGAATTACATACTCTTGGACTGAAATTTCGGCCCCGCTTAAGCAATTCGCTATCTCTTGTCTCTTGTGCAAATGGATTCTTTACTTGTCTACTGAGACTTACCCTTCCCTTTCTTCCGTTTGGGACACTGTGAAGCATAGTGACCACTCTTGTGGCACGCAAAGCATTTTACTTTGCTCAAATCCCTCTTCTTTCCAACCTATGAAGTCAACTCTCCACCTGTATTCCTCCTGAGCGAACCTTTTCCCTTGCTCTTCCTTGCCTGACTAGCAAGGGCCAGATTCTCATCATCACCCTTTTGTTAACCTACTAGAGATTCCTCCTGAAACTCCTCCTAAATGAAATCATCCCATAGCCTATCAAATTTGGGAAGTGTCTCTCGTTCAATAGTTCCCTTGATATATGGGGCCCATAGCTTAGTGAAACCATTCAAGGTTGTCCTCCCCATCTCTTCATCTATCACGACCTCCCCAACTGCTCCCAACTGATCACGAACCTGAGTGACCTTGGTGAGACAGCTGGTCACTATATCTGATTTGGTCATCTTGGTGTTTCTAAACTTTTCCCTCAACACCATCTTCTTGTTTGTATTACTGCTCTRGAAAAGATTTATTAGAGCTACAAACATATCCCTGGATGACTTCTTCACAAATAGGTGAGGAATCAAGTGATTCTTCACCGCATCTAAGATGATCCTCTTGGCTTTCACATCCTTCTACTCATGGATGACCAGTTCTTGTGGATACATCGATGGGGTCACRGTGGTATTTCCAAAATCCCATAACCCATTCTCTATGAGAATTAATGTAACCCTTTCCTTCCAAGGAATGAAGTTAGATGCACCCTCCAACCTGTACTCAAACCTCAAACCCGTGGCATCCATCTCCAAATCAGAATTTTAATGAGGAAAAAAACCTGTTGGAATTTAGATCTGTTGTAAACCTGTGACAAAATCCTTGCCTGATTTCCTTCAGAATGTATGCTCTGATACCATGTTAAATTTCCCTGAACCCCAGTCATGGCAATTAATTCATAGTAAATCTTTAAAGAAATAAAACGCAGATCTACTGAATAAAAGCACACTGAGATTCTTAACCAGAAATTGCAGCGGAAGTAAAACAGGAACCAAACATATGTACACAGATATGTTTGGGTGAATACCCCTAGAAAAAACCCCAAGGGAAAACCAACAACGAGATGAATTTATTATGATAAAAATCACAACTCTCGTAAAAGGAAAAAAGGCCCACTAAGAGAAAAACAAGTTACAGCAAAAACCTGATTTGTTGATCTGCAAAAACCCCTGCCTGAAACTGCTACCTGGAAAATCTATTACTCTCGTAAAAGGAAAAAAGGCCCACTAAGAGAAAAACAAGTTACAGCAAAAACCTGATTTGTTGATCTGCAAAAACCCCTGCCTGAAACTGCTACCTCGAAAATCTATTGATTGTACAACCTGTTGTATGACCCTGTCGCGCGGCCATACGATCCGATTTGCAGCATGTCGTTGTTGTACAGCTTGCATAGTGTTGTACAGCAGCTGCCTATTAATCCCTAGATTTTCACCCTTGAAAATCTTGAGGGTTAAGAGCCAGCATGCACTATTTTGGTTGGCATTTTGAGATTCTCCCAGAGTTTAGCACTTGTGGTTAGCAGAGGTTGGTTCCCATCAGAGGTAGGTATATGATCAGTAAATGGTCATTTGGTTCAGAGTTAGAGTTGGATTGGTTTCCCATGCATTTTGAGAGAGATGTCTACATACAACAGGCATTGCTACATTTTAGGAGACACGGTTTGAGTGGGTCTCTTGACAATTTGGAGTAGTTCTAAGCATACAAGGAGAGTCCTTGCATGACTCTAGGCCTGATAACACTTTTCCGGGTGACATGTAGGAACTTTCTATTTTTAGCAGTTTGGGCTCCAAGCCCCAGATTCAAATTTCAAGCAAATATTGTGGATCCATGCGACATTCTGAGTATTTTGGATCTTTTCCGTAATGATTTGGCACAATTTGTTATTTCTAGCAGGTTGAGCACYAGGGCTCGCATGTCAATTATGATTGCAAATTCGGATCCCTTACGGAAAAACGAGTTCAATGAGAATAAAGTCAAAGGCAATCGCACAACCTTCTATTTTTAGTAGTGTCTATCTTTAGATAGTGACATGTGGTGGTGTTCTYCTAGTCTTCCTGGATGATGTGGATAGTTTCCTAAAATTTAGGAGTTGGATTCTATTTTTAGAAAGTTCTATMTTTAGCAGGTACGGTCATCATCCATGCACTGTCAAGTGGCACCCTCACAGGTCAACATGTGGTAGATCTACAAAGTGATGTGGCAGAGCTACAGAGTGATGTGGCATCCACCTAGCATAGGGCGCATTTTCCCAAGACTTGAGCATATAATAAATAAGTTAATTGAGATAAGGGAGTCACATAACTGGGCCTAAATTTAGCCGTATATTCCTCCGTATAATCACCTCTCCACTTGCCATGCATCAACTCCACAAAATTCTCCTTCAGTTGAGTTTAAACCGCAATTTCCTAAAACAATAGGGAATCCCTAAAAAATAGGACAAAATTCCTCAATCAAGGCTTAATTTTCTCACTAACTTTTCCTCACTCAACATATCTTCACTTTCCATGCATTAATTTCCTCAAATTCCTCTTAATTTGCTTTTAAACACAAATTTCCTAAAATTTAAGAAAATACCTAAAAAAAAGGACAAATTTCCCCTTGGCTAAAGCTCAATCATTACTTGGCCAAGTTTAGCATTTAAACATCCGTTTAATTCCTAATTTATTCCCCCATGCATTAACTCTCCTATTCTTCACATAAGTTAACTCTCTTTCCATTTCCTCATGCACATTAATTCCTGAATTTCTCACTCACACTTATTCCCTCATGCACATCAACTCCTATTTTATTCACACTCCTCTCCTATATATTGGATGGTTTTCATTGGTTATGGGCAGATTCATTGCAGCAACAGTGTAGTGTCTTTCTAATTCTCCTCTCTCTTCTTCTCTAGTCTAGTGGCTCTTCTCTAAGCAAAGTAGTCATTGTACCGGTTGTAGGCTTGCCAAGTGTGACGAAATCAACTCTCTTATAAGCGTGATCAATAAAGAAGTGTGTTTGTCTTCAAACCACTTTTTTTGGCGGTACTATGGTAAATTTGTGATCTGATTTGTCATTTTCTGAACTGTTCATTGTGGTTATTTCTAATCTTTTGAATAGTTTTCTTCTTTATTTTCAATCCATTATCAGTGTGCTAACCCTACAGGTTCCCTCCAAGCGAAAATAGTCACTTTGTCTCATCGTTTTGGGCCACTTTCACACACTGTCCAAGACGAACAGCTTGCTGATTTTTGGTTTTTTAACGCAGAAATCAAACTTTAGATCAACAGCAAGGCACTTCAGTGTGCCTAGGGACTCCCCCATGAGGCTAGCAAGCACTAGCCCAAATGGAGAGGGGTTTGGTCAGTGACAATTTGGGGCCATACCTCCTTGAATTAGCCAAGTTTTGCCACTGTCATAACAGACTTATCAGCTCAGATTGTAGGGTAAAAATTTCTGCAAACAAATTGGCGCCGTTTCCGAGGATGCCAACCTTGGTAAACGACAATCGGTGATTTTTTTATTTAATTGTTTTATTTTTTCTAACTCACCTGACGACTCCACAGGATACAGGGACGACTCCATAGGGGACTTACACAAGAAGATCTTTCGGTTTCGATTCCCTCACAAAGTCTAGTTCTGATCTTGACAAAACCCTAACACATTTTCTCGGAACAAGACTATTCCTTCACCAAGAACTCGTCTCTAAGTTGGTAAGTGTATGAATTCTTAGTTAAGTTCTTTTTCAACGAGCACTATGGTGAGTGTATCTTCGACCTTTTTATCTTTCCTTTTATTACTATCTCGAGCTAGTAGTTGGGTAGCAGTTGTGCTTTATTCTATCTGAGATTAACAATATGGATGCAGTTGTGAGGCCACTAGTAAGGTGGAGATTTTATGCTTTTGACCCACTAAGTTTTGTTGCATTCCCAAATTATCCTCATGACTTACCTGCACATAAGTGGCTTAAACGCATATATTTGTTTGTAGGGTGGTTGGGAGAATCATTTGAGGAGCAATTGGATAAATTTTTACAAGTGGTGAGCGATTTTGAGGCGCAACATGAGGATKTTTGTGTCGACCCTCGAAGGGGAGGCATGAGCATGGTACAAATCTCTTCCAGATGCCTCAATTGATGGATGGGATTGATTCCAAGGGAATTTCATTGAGAGATGGTCAGATAAACAAGATAATATTGAAGCCTATGAGTTTTCCTCGATCCATGTTCTATCAATGGTTGAGCAGGAAATCCTTATGACTTCCCAAGAGTTGCAAGGAATGTTAGCTATTCTAGAAAACTATGATGGAAACAATGCATCTTCGTTTGTTACAGTTGCTCAAAGACTACAAGGACTTTTTGATATAATAGAGGAACGGTACAATAGGGACATACCACCTCCTCTCCTTTCAATAGTCCACGCTTTGCAAAAAAATTGGCAACTATAGAAGCAAACCTATCATATTGTCAAATTTCAAGAGAAGAACACGTGGACGATGATTCAGGATTAGATGATCCGGAACCAATAGTTGCACCATATGAGTCACAAGCAGAGTTCAAAGAATATGAAGGTGAAGATTTGAATACTCAAGAGTGCTCATTGGTTCCACCCATTAGTGAAGATGAAAAATTTTAAGAGGATAGAAAGTTTCAAGAGGAGGAACCACAGGTAAACCAAGTAGAGGTCAATGAAAAAAGGATTTCATCCGTGCCCATCCTAGTAGAGGCTTCATCCTTGCCTATCACAACAATGGTTCGGGAACCACGTGATCAAATACCATTACAGCAAGAGGAGACACTTTTGGTTCAACCAGAGGATGATATCCCTTACACACTACCTACAGTCCAGCAACCAGATCTTGTTTTTCAGGGTCCTGAGATTCATCAAAGCTTACATATTAGAGTTCATCATGACCCGGTCGAGCTCAGGACGATGGAAGTATTTCAGCAAATAGATTCTAAGAGTTTTGGCTCTAACACATTCACACTTTTTATTGTTGAAATACCATGTTCTAAATCCCAACCAACAGCCTCCAATCAACTAGCAGCCTTCAACTCTGCCTTCACTAGCAAATACATCAAGGTAGCTTTGGGTTATATGAGATTTCATGGTTGGTCCCCCTAGAAGGTTGACTTTGTTCACCTCTCTCTTCGGACTGATCATTTGGCAGCATGGCTACATTGGTCCCTTGAAATATCCCAAATCCGGTGGATCTGGATATCTACTGCTGAACTAGTGTTCTGACTCTCAGATCTGATACTCTGGGGTTTCTAGATGCGTTTTAATTAATTGTTTAACATGCTTGGTGATTTTTACATGTGTTTCATACATATAAGGTTTGAACAGTATATATGAAGCATGCGAAGTAATGAACCAAGACAATCTCAATAGCATGTATTATATGGAAAAACAGGAAATACAACTGATATGCGGAAAGTAGAGAATTAATCATCAGCTAGATCTCATGGATCGTCACTAGAATACAATGCAACTAATACAAAATACCTGTGAACATAAGATGTGAATAGATATGCACATGCACAGATAGATCAACAAAATACAGTTCTGGAAACTCATGGAAACTGTTGAAAATGCTGGATAACTCGCTTCGGTGGCTATGCTCGACAAATTCGCCTGAAAACTGTCCCAAAATGAGTGCCCGGGCCTCTAGGCTCCTCCTGATAACTGTCGGACTGAAGATTTGACCCCTGAAGTTGTAGATGAACCCTGGATGACATTCCCTGGGGGGTTGCGCACCTCCTAGGCTCTAGGAGTGCGCCCTAGTGATTCCCCTGATGGAATCCATTGATATTTGTCTCGAAATGTGCACCCTGGCCTCCTCTGTAATGGGTCGGAAGGGTTTCCTCTGATCTGATCCGGAAAGCCCCCTGGAACCCCAAACGTCCCTCCTCAAGAGTTGCGCACTTCCTGGCTATCCGATGCACCCTGGTAGATTCCACAGTCAGAATCTGATGACTTGTGGCTCAAAAAAAGTGCCCTGGCTTATCCTCAACTGGGTCGGAAGGAATGGACGAGATAAGCCCTAGTCTCCTGCAGCTACACAAAACCCTCTCTAACCCTTGCGCCCTCACTAGCTGCACTACGCAATCTCTGCAATAGATCTGAATACTCCTGAACTGGCACGGTGAAATACCTGGATGGTATCTCCGATAGGCTAGGGTGTGTCTTCCAACACCGAAACCAATCTGGATGGTGGTTTCCTCCAGAAATCCACAAAACATCAAACAGGTCGACTTCCTCCTCTGGAAACTGTTCTCAACATCAAATCATAACATAATGAGAAATTAGGTCGAATTCCTCCTTTTATACCTTCCCCGATCTAATTCTCCNTCCGATAGGCTAGGGTGTGTCTTCCAACACCGAAACCAATCTGGATGGTGGTTTCCTCCAAAAATCCACAAAACATCAAACAGGTCGACTTCCTCCTCTGGAAACTGTTCTCAACATCAAATCATAACATAATGAGAAATTAGGTCGAATTCCTCCTTTTATACCTTCCCCGATCTAATTCTCCATTGACTTCACTTAAACTAGGCACTTTTCCTCCTAAGGTGAGTGATTAATTAATTAAATCTCCCCCTCAACATCTTTTCTTCTATTTCTCCATTGACTTTAGCTTAAGTGACTTTTCCTATGCTTTTTGGCTTAATTCATCGTTTAGCCACTTATTCACCCTTATTACTCCTCTTGTTCCCTGTTTGTGCCTGACTATAGTCTACGGGAACAAATAGACTACTAAGTCACTCCCTGCTGGCGTACTCTTGGGAGCGGGACATCACAGTCCTCCCTTCCCGAGATTGCTTATCCTCAAGCAACATCAATCATGGGTGCTGCAATATATGCTCTCCCTCCCATGTGGCATCCTCCACTGGAAGTCCCCTCCATCTGACCAAGCACTCCCTGATGACTCTGCTCCTCAATCTACGCTCCCTTTGCTCTAGCACCTCCTCCAATACTAGCTCCAATTGACCCTCCTCATCCAAGGGTGGCAACTCATCTGAAATGCTAACCTATTGTCCCACTGCTTTTTTAAGGCAAGAAACGTGAAATACGTTGTGAATCTTGCTACCCTCTGGTAGCTCTAGCTCATATGCCACCTCGCCTACCTTCCTAATGACTCTGTATGGTCCATATAATCTAGGCTTCAGCTTTTCTGCCCCGCTTCTTTTCAAGGAAGACTGTCTGTATGGCTGTAATCCTAGAAAAACCAAGTCCCCTACCTCGAAACTGCGATTGAGACGAACAAAGTTCGCTCACACAAGAGTTATCCAAAATACTTGGAATATAACAAAGTAATCCATATAGGACTGTAAATAATAAATGAATAGATAAGATATAAGATAATAAGATGATTACAAATGAGAATGAGGGCTCGTTAATATACCCACGCAAGGGTGCCCTTAACCAATAGTCATGTCCTTTGAGACATGACCTTTCATTATTAATAATTATTATTATTTCTTAATTAATTATTATGTTATGAATATCTATTTATGTTCATAACATTGCCTTCCCCTTAAAAATGCTTTGTCCTCAAAGCATACTTTATGGAAGACTTATCTCTTGCGCTAGCTTGTAATTATTGTCGCCTGATTCTTCATTATCGAGTTAGTAATCGTTGAGGACTTGAGACGATAGGATTTTCTAAGCGCTGAGCAAAACTTTCGCATTGTAAAGGAGTCTACCCATCCTAATTCGATCTTTTGCATGGGGAGTTTATAGGGTTCTTGGAAAGAACTTGATGTATTTCGACTCCCATGATAACTTCTATTTTGAGCATCACTTGTAGCTGAAGTAATATTCTTCGACACACTGATCATTTGTTTCTGTTGATACAAGGATTGGCTAAAGTATCGATTTTTGTGATTAGGATGTTGATAAGGCATCCTTGCAACTTGATCCTTACTTCGTATACTTATAGCTTTTTGTTGATTAACTTTTGGAATTGAGTCTTCTTGATATTTTCGGCTTGTTTGTACCTCGACATTTGAAAACATCTTTACATCAGCTGGATTTGCCTCCTTTTGAATTGTAAGGTTGATTGGGTTTGTCATCGTTTCCTTATCGACTGATGATGTTTTGCGATCTAGCTTTTCTTGTAAAGTCTTCTTATCATGCTTCAACTTTTTAATTTGAGTTAATAAATCTTGATTATGTCCTCTTAATCGTAAAAGTTCTTCCTTATTTTTTGACCTATTGTCTTTTTCTAATTCTAGATTCTCCTTTCTTTCGTCCTTTAAGATTTTAATTTGTTCAAGTAACTTCTAGTTAAGGTTCCTTAGGTAAAAAATTTCTTCCTCCTTTTCGATTGATTTTTCCTTGAGACCTCGATTTTCTTGTTCTGAATTTGTATTCCCTTGCTTCTTGTCTTTTGACTTCTTGATTTTAACTAGTGAATTTTGATTATGATTTTTTAATCGTAATATTTCTTCATCTCGTTCTAGTAAGTCTTGGTCCATTTTTTGTCTTTCAGTCTTTAGTTCTTCATTTTGTGCAATGAGTTCCCAAATACGCTCTTTGAAGTAACGATTATCTTTCTGTGTTAACCCATTAAAATATTTTTCCTTCTCAATTTCAAACTGTAATTTTCTATTACTCGCTTTATAATGTCCTAGTTCTCCTTCCAATATTCGTGATTGTATTTCTGAATTATTTTGATATTCTTCCATAATAAATAATTTTTAAATGTTCTTCAATCCGTTTTAGAAAAATTCATTTTCCTTATACTCCTTTCACTATATAAATAAATATCTTATATAAAATACCCCTTTTAATAGCTTTTTCACCTTATAATTACACCTTAATAATATAGTATAAAATACTTTTCCTTTTAATATTTATATAAAAAGTGTTTTCTCTTTAATATTTGAAATATCCTCTCTTTTTTTTTATATATATTTTTTTTCTTCTTATAACTTTATAAAAGTTTCTTTAACACCCAACA
>JASDQU011404778.1:15827-38733 GCA_032191745.1 Picea mariana | reverse complement strand
ATCCAGCACATATTTCCACTAAATCAAAAATATCCGTCATGAAGAATATCAATAATCTCATTTAGATTTTAGCCTCAATATTCCATAGTTATTTCATAAATGCTAAATACTACAAATTCCCAAATTTCTAATTTAAACAACATATATCACATAATTAAAAATTAAATGCCAATTTATACCTTACAATAATTAAGTTCACAATTAAAACATTCTTCTTCATTATCTCCAAGCTTTCCAACTCACTTGGAGCAACTGGTTTTCCTCCCAACCATATCCAGGGAGAACTTCTCTCCCTGGAACCCTCGAGCTGCAAGAACTCACACACAGTACCAAGTTGCCAATATAGTGAGGTATTCAAGGAAATATTGGGAAGAGATCTCTTATCTTCGTCCCAATACCGCTCTCAACCTGACTTAGATAATTAAAATTGGTTAAGTGTTAGAATTGGAGCTCCAAATTCATTTCAACAACATTTAATTACCCTCCAGGTCTCTCTCCAAATCCATGGGGTTACCCTTGTATTTATAGCTTATGGGTGGGGTGACACCTCTCCCCCCCCACTCATGCAAAATTATAAAAAAATCTAAAAATAATGATTATTCATCACCTCCACTAATGTGTTAACATCTTAAAATTTCTTCTACTTATTTATTTATTAAATCTCCATTATTCACCTAGCTGAGGTGTCACTCTAAGATAATTTCTCATGTTTATTTTCTTTTACTTAATTAATTCACCTTTTCATTAAAATATTATTATACTTATGAGCCCCTCCAAAGTGGGTAAAAATGAAATTAAATTAGTTCAAGGTTTACCCTAGGTTAACTTACCCAACTGAGTCATGATCGAGAGTAATATTTTTCTGTTGGGGAATAGGGATTCCACACCCCCCGGACTTATTAGGACTCCACGCCCTTGCCTTGTATCTAGGACTCCATGCCCTAGCAGATTCAGGACTTCACACCCTGATCATAGATTCAAGACTCCATGCCTTGATCTTCCATGGATATAGAATGTTGTGCCCTAACTCCATGGCTTATCATCTATTGGCTTCATAACTTCGTGTTTCTCTCAAGGTATTGAATGTGAGCTCTCACCCATCTGATGGTCCATTGGAAAGGTCTTACTCTTAGGCCTGCACACATCACAACCTCATAGATCAAATGCATTAAATAACATTCATAACAAAAATGAATATAATTTCATTTGATCATATGTGTAGGTGTGACTTCCATAGTTTCTTCGATTTTTAAGAAATGACTTGAACCACAGTCACTTCGAATCACATTTTTCCAAATGTGCATATGACTTTCACAGTCATTATGATCCTGTAGAAATGATTTCATAGTAATTTATGATTCGAGCATCCTTCTTGGCGAGTAATCAAGCCCCCCTGCCATATCCTACTCATTACAAAGTTAAGTATCCATAATCATACAATACATGTATCATTAATAAAACCATGATCAACTACTTGTTCCACACAGTGACGATCACATATGTGTCCATATATCACAATCTTTGATGGTCAACCACATTATGAAATTATACCATAAGGCATGTGTCTTATGCATAAGACAAACACCCATCTACCAATGCATAATAAAAAACAATCTTAAATACACAATTGAATATACAACCACATGCACATATATATAAACATATATTGATCATGTAACCCTTAACTGAGTCCACCACATACAACCCATACACAAGTATGACATACATAATCCATCACATTCCATCAAAACCCACCCTTTCAAGTGTCATCCACTGAACTAGCCAAAATGGGACACTACATACGCGTAACAAGTTCTTAATCAAAATTGATCTGGGACACATAATCAGAAACATAAACACACATAAGCAGAGACACAATCATGTATATATCATATGTGCATATATATTCGTGTTCACAAGTCAAGTGACCCAACCAAGTCCATAACATATAAGTCTGGGATGCATAATCCATCAAAAATCACCCTCTCCGAGTGTCACAAAACTATACTAGTCAAGATAGGACACTACAACATGGTTCTTTGAGGGACATCTTGGGCTTGTACCGAGGACATTGTGCCTTTATTGCAAGACCTCGGCACATGTGATGGAGAGCAATGGACCATCCAGTGATTCACCACCCTTAGACATTAGCTCTCACATCCTTGGAACCTTGGACGATGGACAGATGGGCCTGGTATGAGCAGATTCAATCATGATGACACACGAATGGGTTGGAATCCCATAGTCTAGGAAGAGTACCCCATAGATTATTTTTCACTAGGATCAGGGATGTTGCAGCGACAAATAGCAAAGAGATTGCAGAGATGGGATGCAGCTCCCTAGGGCCCGGATGCAACACCTAGGCCCTGAAAATAGGCCCTATTTTTGTGATGACATCACCTTATAGAGCTTGACACAACTAGCGTTTGGTGATTTCCTAGGGTACTGATGATGCATGGCATGCATTTCAGTGAGGAGAGATGTCACTTTCTCCTACCTTGCTCTCGATTGATGCCACATGGACTTTAGAGGCCCCCTCCTTGCCTAAGGAGGATTGAAATATCACATGTGTGGCTCATCATGGTGTATTTTGTATTTATTACACTTTGTAAAGGTTAAATGAGGGGTTGGCCCCACTTCTATTTTTTTTGACATATTATGTGGACAAATATGTTAGGGTAGCCTCATATAAAAAAACATAACCCTCACTTTCATTTCATCATCATCTTTTTCTCACTATTGTGAAAGTTACTTCTAAAATTTTCAGCACTTAAGGGGTTATTGGTCTTTCTCTCTCGTGCGCTATGCTTGGAATGGATCTCTTGTGGATGGTTGTTTGATTTTAGATGGATATTTCTACAATTAGGGTTGAATTCTCTTGGTTATTTGGATGAAGTAAGTAATTTTCTGGAATTATTTGTTATGGTATTGATGTTTATGGTTAAATTATTATTTTGTTAGAAGAATTCTTGTTTATTAAACCCTAAGAGAGGAACATAAGTGCTTATTCCTCTCACAAGGTCTTATTTATCTAAAATTTGTAGATTATCCTTGCTAGGGTTGGAACACTAAAGCCCTAAAGTTTTATCACTTTAGTATTTTAGCCCTAGACAATTGATCTTTAAACTAGTTGAAGTTACAAGAAGTGAGAAACGATATTTAGGGCCCAAAAGTGCTTGCACCCTAGACTTCCTTCTCCTCAAGATCTAAATCCTGAGGCCCAAATTTGCTTGCACCTTAGGGTTTAGATCCTACCTCTTGGTTTCAAGTAGATCAACTTTCAAGCTTGGATGCATTTGAGACTCCATAGCCCTAGAAAGGCATTGTTCTAGAAGCAACTCTTGTGGTGAAAGTGATTGATAAAACCTCTATACTAAATCTATCAAGTATTGTACTAACCCTTCTAACTCTAACCCTAAAAAACTTGTAATCTTACTTTGTGTTGTTATAAAGGTTTTCTACAGCCATCTATAACTACATTAATTTGTTGCAGACACTCATCTAAAGGTGGATTAACTCACTCAGAAATTTCCTCTAACAATCAGATAATACTCTATTGGTTATATGCTTACTTTTCATGGTCAATTGTGGCATTTCTGAGCACTAATTATTGTTGTTGTTACAAATCATTTATTGTTGTCATATAATTGCTTACTACTGCAAATTTGTAACATTCATTGTAATTCATATTTTCTAGTGTCTAAAGAGGTTATTTTTTCATAATTTAGTTGGGTAACTGTTATATATATGTTGCAAAATGTTCTTGTTCCGGGAACGTACAAAAATCACCTTCAATCTCTTCTCTTTCCCAGACCTACACCAACAAATTGGTGATCAAGATAGGGGGCGGTAGGCTTGCCTACTAAACTTTTTATTTGATCCCTTGAGGTCACCAGTGAAGCCTCCCTTGTGGTGAACCTCTTCTGTCACTATAACATTTTTGCGTCGTTGTTGGGGAGGATTGAGTCTTTCTCCTCATGACACATCTTTGGTAAACTTCTCTCGAAGCCCTTATCTTACAATTTTACCTGGCATATCCACTAAGTGTAGTTTCCTCACCTTCCTTTGATGATCCTAGAGGGACCATCTGGCGACTCCACAAATCTCAAGGAGGTACATTAAACCTCTCAAGACCTACAAGATAAGGCTTCCTCACAACCCATCTATTGTAAAATCCTTGTTCGATAGAAACCTTCCTTTATCTACAATGGCTAAAAAATAATGTGTATCCAATATCTTCAAGCCTTTAGACATGTCTGCTATCCCAGGATACCCTTGACATATGCCTCCTAAGTTTGAAAATTAGTTGCCTAAGTTTTCCATAAATGATGTTAGTACTGTCGAAGAGCATTTGTATAACTTTTGGGTGTTTTTCCAACTTAATCCTATAAGTGATGATGTTGAATATGTGGTGATGAAACTCTTCTCGTGCACTTTCACTAATGAAGTTAGGAGGTGGTACAATAGTCTCCCTATCAAAAGTATGAAGACCTGGGTCCATTTTTAAGAGACCTTTCTCGAAATATGGGGCACTAAGGAAGACCCTAACTTGTTGCTATTCCGACTTACTGAAATAAAAACGATAGAGAATGAAATTGCTAAAGATTCTGATGTAAATTTTGAAAAGTTTCTCCAACAAATGATTAACAACCTTTGTTCTGGAAAATACCATTTGCTTTTCCTCTACATAAATGCCTTCCAGGAACATTTTGGGTTCATGCTTAGGGACAATATTCCAAAGACTCTTCAATAGGCCCAAGAAGTGGCTGCAAAAATAGAAGATAATCTTTCAACCTGTAAGGTGGAACCTTTCTATGGCCCAAGAGCCAAGGATGATACCAAACCAAGGACATTACACAAAGTTGAGCCCATTCAATATGTTAGCGCTCCATGAGCACAAAGGATTGAAGAAGCAATAAATGACCTCGCCAAGAATCAAACCCCAATGATGAACAAGATCACTATTTTAGAGAGGTTACAACAACAAGCCACCAAGCCTCGTTTTAGGGAAAAATCTAAAAGATCAATTCAAGCATGGAAACCTAGGGATCCAAATGAACAGAGGGCTCCTAACACTCTAGATCCTTCAAATGTTATAATTTAAGAAGAGACTTCTTCGTGTCTAACTTGTGGGGATTCAAATTGGGAACATGAATTCCAAAGGAATAATGGGGAACCTGATCATATGAATTTCTTTGATACCATAAACTCGATATTTTCCATATCTCCCTAAGAGTGCCTCAATATTACACCAGAACAACTTGAGGAGGGAAAGAGAGAAGCAACTAGGAGGGTTACGATGGAGATCACAAACAAAATGGACGAGGAATAAAGGGAGAAGCTTAGGATGAAATAATTACATATATACACAAGATAAATAAGTGCACCTCAAGCTCCTCCCACTGACCCTAGGTTCCCTTGGCCAAGGCCACCTCCACCACCAACAGACAAGCTTCCTCCCAGTTCCACTTTGTAAAATACTAGTGATATAGATTTGAATATTGACATAAATGGTGTCTTGGAAAATATAAACGTACTTGTGTCTCTAACATAGATCATTAAGATTCCTTCAATGAGAAGCAAGGTTGATAAACTATTTATACCCTCCTATAATGCTACAAGATAACCATTCCAAACCACACTATGATGAGCACACACATTTCTAAATTTCCTTGCAAATGAAAAATAAACACTTGAACAGTTGTATGCTTGACTCTGGGGCATGTGAAAATGTCATGGCCTTTAAAGTAATGATACAATTAGGTTTGGAATTCACAAGGTCTTACAAAAATGTCCGTGATTGAATCTGGGGCTATTCCCATGCATGATGTGATAGAAAACTTGAAGGTCCACCTTGACCGATATCCTGAGATATTTTTCCTAATGCACATTGTGGCCATAGAAGTCCTAGATGTTTGGGGGATGCTCTTGTCTAGAAAGTTTTTTGCAATGTTGGGTGGTACTTTACAGATGGATTTGACTTATGTTATTATACCCTTAAATGATGAAACCAATGCTCACCTACCCAACTTACTAATGGCGAGGGATCATGTTGAAGAAATTGACATTGACCCTAAAATTGAGGATCCCTTAGAGGGGTTCCTTAAGAAGTCTAAGGAATCTCCTCCATAATTTTTCTTAGTTGACCTCCCTTTTTCTCAAGAAGAATATTTTGATGATATAGTGTGGCCTAAAATGGAAGATTACCAGGAGCAACTAGACAAGTACAAAGACAAAGAAGTTGTCTCCATCATAGTATTGAAGAAGGGTGATAAAGAATTATTGATTAGACCGTACTGATATGATATTATTACAACAAAATCCCCACGTACCTCCCTCAAAGAAATATACTAGGGTAATTCAAGAAATAGTCGATCTCAAAGGAGGGTATTACAAACAAGGAGAGTTTGTCTTAGAGTGGAACACAAGAACGGGCCAACCTGATGCACATAAGGCGTTTGGAAAATTTTGGCTTGGCCCCTACATAATTGAAGAGAATTATGTCAATGATTCCTACTACTTATGCATGTTGCAGGGAAGGAGACGCCCACTACCAATTAGTGGATCACTTCTCAAACCCCATCACGGGGAAGAGACTTGACTTCCTGAAACTAACATAGATTAGTGTAGGTAGGAATTTACATCTTTCATTACATTTGTATATATGTTTTATCATGCATTCATGCTATTATATTCTTGCGTCTTCTTATATATATTCCATACTCATTTGTACATAATAAATACATTTTGGGAAATTTCACTTAGTAATTATATATTATTTCCTTACCACTTTGTATCTTAGTGAAATGCTTTTTCTTTTCATCATGGTTTTGGATTTATCACTAATGTTAGTGGATCACATCCACCCAAATATAATTCTAAAGGGTGTTGTCGTTTGAAGTGGGTGTAGGATTGCAACTCTTGGACAATCAGAGATATTGAGGTTCTCATGTGCTCTACGGTGACCAAATGTCCCCATGTTGGAGCTAGATGTTAACCCCCCATGCCTAGGGGTAACTATAGGAGATCATGTCTCATGGATTGCAATGGAGAACATGATCCCAACCATGATGATGATCATCATGTTCACAAATGGCATCCCAACAACCCTCCCTCATTCACCTTTACATCAACAAGTCAACCAAGCCTCATCACATCCGAGCAACCCATAGTGTGGGAGATGGTAAGCCATTTCCACCATGAGGTATGTTAGTCCTTCTTTCATGCAAAGTGTTGTGCTTAGTTTGTTGGGAATGTGTATGAGAATCTTTGGTTGAAGTTGGATAATGGATCACTTGCTTAGGAAATTGTGTCAGTTGCCTTGTTTCACCTTGGTGGTTAGTTTATATGCCCTAGTCTTGTGTTGTCACCGCCCAGGGAAAATGGGTTCTACTTTGAGGGCCCCACAAGGGTAACGTTCCGCTCCCCACCATACTTAACACTTTCCATCCTGGAGCCTCTCTTATTGTACTAAACTTCGGTAATGGGTCATGGTCCATTATATCATGAGAGGAGGTGATTAGGGCCCAAAGGTTGATTATAGTTGTTACTAAAAGAATAAGAAAATGATGTTAAATAAAGAAAGAATTGATAGCAAAGGAATTGCAAAAGCCAGTCCAAAATTGAGATCTACCCTTTCAGTGCTCACCTCGGTCCCAAATAGCAATGTTATAGCTTGAAACATTATAAAAGGGGACTTGCAAATGTGATAAGTGAACTAGTAAGATGGTTGATAAAGGGGTTTGGAAAAAATAGTGCCTAAGAATGTGGTAACTCAAGATCAAGCGCACGCTCCACAAAAGTGATCATAGAATGGATTAAATGACACCACAAGCCATGAAGTAAGCCATAAAATCATATCACTTCCACACTTACTCTTGAAGGGTTTATTTATTTCTTGCTTCCCTCGGGACCTATCCCTCTACCTGGGTTATTTTATTTCATGTCTAGGTGGCACACATAATAGGGTTGGATGAACGTCCTCCCATACTTGAACTTGGAAACTCACATGGGGTTTTGGGCTGGTGTGATGCGTGAAGGGGATACTAAGGTGAATTGTTTGCATGGCCTATATCTTAAATTACATATTAATTTAGATGCCTTAAGTACTAATATTTCTTATGAACTTTGGCTAACCTTGTCTTATACTTTGATTTGTATTAGATGGCCCTGACATGGTTTTTTTAGGGATGTCTTGGGCTTGTACCCAAGACGTTGTGCCTTTATTGCCGGAACTTGGCACGTGTGATGGAAAGAAGTGGGTCATCTAGTGACTCACCACCCATAGACATCGACTATCCCATACTTGGAAACTTGGATGATGGACATATTGGGCTAGTGTGAGCAGATCCAGTCATGATGGCACACAGATGGGCTGGAAGCCCATAGGCTAAGCAGAGTACCCCAATGGTTATTTTTCAAAAAGATCAGGGACGTTGTAGCAACAAATAGTCAAATACATTGCAGAGACGAGATGTAGCTCCATAGGGCCTAGACACAACACCTAGATCCTGGACGATGGCCCTATTTTGGTGATGATTTCACCTTCTAGAGCTAGAGGCAGCTAGGGTTTACTAATTTTTTGGGGTATTGATGATGCATGTTATGACTTTTGGTGATGAGAGACATCACTTTCTCCCACATTTCTCTGGATTGATGCCCACTTATTGCCTAAGGAGGCTTGACGTCTCACACGTGTGGCTCATTAGTGTGTATTTTTTATTTATTACACTTTGTAAAGGTTAAATGAGGGGTCGACCCCACTTCTATTTTTTTGTTGACATATTATGTGGACAAATATGTTGGAGTGGCCTCATATAAAAATGCTAACCCTCACTTTCATTTCATCATCATCTATTTCTCACCATTGTGAGAGATACTTCTGAAATTTTCGACCACTAAGGGGTTATTGGTTTTTCACTCTCATGCACTATGTTTGGAATGGATATCTTGTGGATGGTTGGATGATTTTAGATGGATATTTATACAATTAGGGTTAAGTGCTCTTGGTTTATGGGATGAAGTAAGTAAATTTATGCAATTCTTTGTTATGCTATCGATGTTTATGGTGAAATTGTTATTTTGTTGCTAGAAGTATTGTTATTTTTGTTCTAAGACTTTTGCGACCATTGTTGTGATGATATATTTCTTTCGGATTCATCGCATTGGTTTTTTATATTCGACGTTTCAGACCAAACCAATGTGGTCCATCATCAGGAGAAGTGTTTCTTATTGAAACCCTAAGAGAGGAACATAAGTGTCTCTTCCTCTCACAAGGTCTTATATGTATAAAATTGGTTAATTGTCCTTGCTAGAGTTGGAACCATAAATCCCTAAAGTGTTATCACTTTAGGATTTTAGCCCTAGACAATTTATATTTGACCTAGTTGAAGCTACAAGAATGGAGAAATGATATCTTGGGCCCAAAAGTCCTTGCACCCTAGATGTCCTTCTCCTCAAGATCTAACACCTAAGGCCAAAATGTGCTTGCACCTTAGGGTTTATATCCTACCTCTTGGTTTCAAGTAGATAAACCTTCAATATTGGATGCATTTGAGACTCCATAGCCCTAGAAAGGCACTGATCTAGAAGCAACTCGTTTGGTGAAAGTGATTGATAAAACCTCTCTCTTAAATCTCTCAAGTATTCTACTAACTCTAACCCTAGCAAACTTATAATATTACTTGTTGTTGTTATAAAAGTTTGCTACAACCATCTAAAACTACATTAATTTAATGCATACACTCTGTTATCGTGGGATTTGTAGTTGTGAAAAGCCCAACACAATATCACCAAATCCTTCTTAACTATGGGAAATCCTACAATTGTTGCCTTAGTAATAAATCCCCTCGTTTTAGTGATGGAGGAGGTCCACCAGAAGGGAGGCTTCCCTAGTGACCTCAAGGGATCAAAGTAGCAAGTTTTTTAGCCAAGCCTACCATCCCCACTATTAATCACCTAAGTCAATGTATAGGTCAAAGGGAAAATAGGTATGAAGTTCGTATGAGTACCTTCTTGGGACAAGAACACTTATAGCATGTATATGAATATTTCCAAGTACAAGTATGCAAGTAAAACCTCTTAAAGACACTAGACAGTAAAATATGTTATGGCTATTGTGAAATTGCAGCATTTAACAATGGTACAACTACAATACATGAATTGTAACAACAACAAAATTTATACTTCAGAATTGTAACAATTTAGCATTTATTCAATAGAACATTGTCCAATCATTAGATGTAATTTCCGGGTATGTTAAGCCATTAATAAAGCAAAGTATACAACAAATTAGTGTATGTTAGTATGGTTGTAGCAGAATTTTGCAGCAACGACAAGTATATTAGTGAATTAGATTAAGTTAGAGTTACCAAAGTTAGTAGAAATCTTGAGAGAATGAAAATTGAGAGTTTGTTGATCACTTTCACTGGAAGAGAGATCAAATGATTAGTGCCTTAGGGCTATGGAGTCCTTTACAACAACAATACAATATGTTTGGATATGATAGTAGCAAGATCTAAGATGTAGGGTTTGAAATCTAAGGTGCTAGCACATTAGGGCCTTAGATTTAAAGCCTTAAAGAGAAGGATTTCTAGAGTGCAAACACTTTTGGGCTCTAACAACCTTTTCTCCCTTCTTAAGTTCTTGAATTAAGTTATAATCAAGAGTCTAGAATCAAAATCCTAAAGTGCTAGCACTTTAGAGCTTTAGGAGCTTAACCCTAGGTAGGATTTCCTTCAAAAATTTATGGATGAAATAAACCTTGTGAGAGGAGAAAGCACTTATGCTCCTCACTTAGGGTTTTACCAAGAAAAATCTTCAATATGAACAAGTAAAATTTACCATAACCATTCAATAACATGAAATGAAATTAAAGAAATTTACTTACTTCACGAGGATATGACAAGATAAACCCTGATTGTAGAAATTTCATCCAAAAAATCAGCAAAATACATCCACAATTGATCCTCCAAGCAAGTCGCGTGAGTTTAGAAGAGAGAGATAGCCCTATAGGGTGAACATTTTAGACTTAGTTCTCTCACAATGGAGAGGAATTTGATGATAAGATGAGTCTTGGATGGCCATATTTATATGGAAAATCCTAGCCACCAAAAGACTCTAATGAAAAGTCATGTCTTTACACAAGAGGGTTGACTTCTTTAATTCACCCTTTCACTTTAAAAAAATTGAATTTTACATAAAATAAAAGCCCAAAGAGGGTGATGCCATGCCCTAGTAGGGTGACATCAGGCTCATGAGAGAGACGTCAAGGATGAAAAGGTGGAACGTTGGGCCTCCAAAGGCCATATGTCCCTCTCTCAAGTGTCAGGGTCCATGCTACATGTTAGCGCCGTCATTTTTTAGTTATAGTCAGTCTTAGTCGAGTCAGAGTTTGTGTCTCAAAGCATGTGAGGTCAAGTACCGAACAACGGATGGGTTGAAGTCAACAAGTGGTCGGTTGGCCCTTGGAGTCGGGAAGGGATGTTAGAACCAAAACATGTGTAAAGGGTAAAGGTATTTTCCCAAAGAGCCAAGTCCTATCAGAAGAGAAGGTCTTACGTGCTTCAGATCAAGGAAAGTTGTTAAATGGAAGTCGCGTCGGTAGACAAAATGACCATCATCAGCTCATTATGAGGTCAGAAAGAACGACAAATCACGATGCTCGTATCACATGTGATCTGCAACTCTTATCAGTCGTACTTTGCACACTCTGAAGTGTACCCGTCGTGCAGATGTCCTGCGAAAATCTTCAAGCTTGCTTCAAAACCTCTAGTCACCATGGATTCAATGTCCCCTGGCACGTTTTCATCCCTCACCCGCCTGATTATAAATTCCAAGCACTCTGCATGTATTCTGTTCACCAACCAAGTTTATGCACTGCCTGTAATGTTTCTTGTGAGCCTAGGTCAATTGAGATTATCGACTTTGGCCCACGCCAAATCCACTGTGCATAGAACAAATATGCGTTGCACCATGACGACATCCTAGAACCTAAGGAAGGGTGCACAAAGTGGCAAAAATGTTGGGCCTGAGCCTAAAATCTTGACGTTGGTCAACGAAGATTAGTACGTTAGGGAGTCTTTTGAACAGGTCATATGCATGACCTTTTGTAGAAAAATCCAAGGATTCAACATAAAGCTAGCGGAACAGTTCACACTCGGTTTTGACGGGTCCCGCGTGGTGATTGCAGGTGTCCCTTTCCGAGTGACAGAGGAAACTCTATCGACCGCAACAGAGATCCCTCTACGCGATGAAAGTTGGTTTAAAGGCATGTCGTTTGGTGCGCGGTACTACAAAGACTTCATCAAGCGAGACTGTTTAGGTGGAAGAGTCGAAACGAGCATTCCAAGTAAATATTTGCAAGAGCCTTTTCAGAAACTCCTGGGAGTAATTAGGAAGTATTTTGCCTACGAGGGAAGGTTTGTTAGAATACATCCACATCACATTGTATTGTTGATGCATTTCACAGGAAGAAGAGCATTAAACATGCCCTTCTTCTTGCACCAAAGCCTCCAAGAAATGGCAAACAACGCCCGGGCTGAAACAGATCAACTGAAAAAGAAACTATATCATGTCTCACTGATGAAAGTGTTGGTATTTGAGGAGTTAAAGTGATTGGGAAATGATTGGGATTCATTTCTACTTACAACAGGCATTCCCAAGGATCCAAAAGGAGATTTCTCTCTACCCGTGGAAAGGGTAACATCACATCGGGCAGAGGCTGAAGCAGGAAGTGTTGCGGAGGAAAGAAATACATTGGAGGCCTTGTTCCCCCAACAGTCAATACCCTGGAGAAGGGTCAGGCCAAGGAAGAACAAGGAAGTCGGGGAGACCCAAGTCCCGAGCGATCTGCACGTAAAGTCGGCTGCCGAAGAGTTACTCATGTGCGCCATTCGATCGTAACTTGTTGAAGGTAAAAGTCAAGAGAGTTGGGGCAGAAAGAGGAGAAAAAACACCAAAAACACATATGTTCATGAGCCGTCACAGCAGCTGAATCAACCATAGCTCGCTAAGGCATGTCATTTGATGCGCGGTACTATGAAGACTTCATCAAGCGAGACTGTTTAGGTGGAAGAGTTGAAACAAGCATTCCAAGTAGATATTTGCAAGAGACTTTTCAGAAACTGCTGGGAGTAATTAGGAAATATTTTACCTGGGAGGGAAGGTTTATTAGAATACATCCACATCACATTAGATTTTTGATGCATTTCACAGGAAGGAGAGCATTAAACCTGCCCTTCTTCTTGCACCAAAGCCTCCGAGAAATGGAAAAAAGTGCTCGGGCTGAAATAGATCAGCTGAAAAGGAAACTATGTCATGTCTCACTGATGAAATTGTTGGTATTTGAGGAGTTAAAGTGACTGGGAAATGACTGGGGTTCATTTTTACTTACAACGGGCATTCCCAAGGATCCAAAAGGAGATTTCCCTCTACCCACAGAAAGGGTAACATCACATCGCGCAGAGGCTAAAGCAAGAAGTGTTGCAGAGGAAATAAAGACGTTGGAGGCCTTGTCCCCCCAACAGTTGATACCCTGGAGAAGGGGCAGGCCAAGGAAGAACAAGGAAGTCAGGGAGACCCAAGCCCCAAGCGATCCGCGTGAAAAGTCGGCTACCAAAGAGTTACTCATGTGCGCCATTCGGCTGGAATCTGTTGAAGGTAAAAGTCGAGAGAGTTGGGGCAGAAGGAGGAGAAACAACACCAAAAACACATATGTTCATGAGTCGTCGTAGCATTCGAATCAAGAACAACTCACTAAGGCACGCTATTTGACGCGCGACACTACAAAGACTTCATCAAGCAAGACTGTTTAGGTGGAAGAGTCGAAACGGGCATTCCAAGTAGATATTTGCAAGAGCCTTTTCAGAAACTTTTGGGAGTAATTAGGAAATATTTTACCTGTGAGGGAAGGTTTGTTAGAATACATCTGCATCACATTAGATTGTCGATGCATTTCATAGGAAGGAGAGCGTTAAACCTGCCCTTCTTCTTGCACCAAAGCCTCCGAGAAATGGAAAACAATGCCCGGGCCGAAACAGATCAGCTGAAAAGGAAACTATATCATGTCTCACTGATGAAATTGTTGGTATTTGAGGAGTTAAAGTGATTGGGAAATGACTGGGTTTCATTTCTACTTACAACGGGCATTCCCAAGGATCCAAAAGAAGATTTCCCTCTACCCGTGGAAAGGGTAACATCACATCGTGCAAAGGCTGAAGCAGGAAGTGTTGCGGAGGAAAGAAAGACGTTGGAGGCCTTGTCCCCCCAACAATCAATACCCTGGAGAAGGGGCAGACAAGGAAGAACAAGGAAGTCGGGGAGACCCAAGTCTCGAGAAATCCCCATGTAAAGTCGGCTGCCGAAGAGTTACTCATGTGCACCATTTGGCTGGAACCTGTCGAAGGTAAAAGTCGAGAGAGTTGGAGCAGAAGGAGGAGAACAAACACCGAAAACACATATGTTCATGAGCCGTCGCAACAGTTGAAGCAAGCACAACTTGCTATTGCTAAGCTATAGCAGGAAAACAGAGAGTTGAGACAATAGTTAGCAGTGAAGACCCTCGAAGCATCAACATCACATGGTCGCTATGGAAACATGGTTTGGCTTAAGAGGCAGCTTAGAGAAGTGCAATATACGATCATACAGCTGCGTGAATCACAGAGGATGTTAGAAGAAATGAATGTGAAACACTTCAGGGAATGTGAATCGACCATGGAGAAAGTCCGCGCGGTTCTGGCTAGTGTGCAGAAGAAGCTGTAAGGGAATGCGGTTTTGCGAAGGCAAGTGATGAACCTGAAATGGCGCAAATGGTCTCTCAGAAGAACGCTTCGGGTATCAAGACTGCAAATGAGAGCAGAAGCATGATTAATTGATTCTGTTTTTTGTCTTCTCAGACGTGGCACGAATTTTGTTTCCCCGCGTCCTATTTCCTACCGGGAGGTAGGGGCTCTGACAGATACTCGCACGGAAAACATATGACATGCAGTGATGAAATCTCATCCATGGCAGAAGACATGTGTATATTAGACCTATGACAGTTTGAAGAAAGGCATTGTTCTATAGCTGGGGTCATCATTTTGGAGGAACCTGCAATGGTCTGCAGTCATCCACCACATGCATGCACCAACAAATGATCGCATAGCAAAAATCAAGGTCATTACAATGTGTGGCAGGAGTCTGAAAGAACACTTGATCGCCTAGACACTCTATCAAAAGAAAGCATCGACACATCACTCTCTAACAACGAGATCTTGCTAATGATTGAAACATTGCGGTAAAGACAAGCAACTATGATGTGTCCAAGTATAGTCAGTTTCTATTTTCAATAAAAGGCCATATGAAGAGTGATCTGACATAGAGTAGTCGAAACCTAACTTCCAGGGATAGTGGTTAGAGTGCAGGGTAGCCCAAATGACACAACCTTGTCTATATATTCCTTCTTTTCAATGTAAGTTGAGTTGGTTGGAAAAACAATGTAGACAGTGACTATTGAATGTAATTTTGATCTGATTGAAACTTAATGAAAAGGTCTTGAAGCTTTGAGGAAAAGATTCTAACGATCACTGTTTGATGTATTGTGTTCTTTCTTTGTGTATTTGCTTTCATGTGTTCTTTATATTCACATATGTATTTTCTGTCTGAATCAAAATGTGATTTCGAATCTAGAATTCACCACGTAGTGCTCTAGATTCGTGCCATTTAGACAAAATGTGTTTCTTCTAAGCGAACTATGAATTCATCCCTAGTGGTGCTCTAAGTTGCTTCATGTGTTTTTCTCTCACCACACTCAACGATTTTAAACTGAAAGACTGTTGGTCACTTAGCCCTTATCCTCTCGAGTTCAGTCACTGTGTCATTTCTTTCTATCGTTTTCTTAAATCGAGTCCATAGCCCAAGGTCTTGATTTATTTCGCCAATAGAACCGAAAAATATTGTTAAAGGTGTTAAATCTAGCCGATAGCTAAAATTCATATCTTGTACAGAGACCAAGTCTCTAGAGAGAGCCCTCTCTAGGTCCGAAATGCTAGTTTTGGGCCTCAAAGTTGGTTTTTAGGTTGCCTCTGTCATTTGTTTTCTCAGCCGAATGAAGTTTACAGAGCGCTAATATTCTAGTGTCGTTGTTGGGGACAGAATTGAATAAATTTTCCTTGGGATAATGACTATAGCTATAGTTTTTACCCCTGAGGGTAACAGTGGGGAAAACATCTATATTGGTTGAAACCTTTGCTCTGGAAACTCCAGTGAAAGAGACTAGTACCACGTGGTAGCGCCATTCAGAAACCCTGGCTCCGAAGACCATTTATACCAAAGCCAATCCTGACCCGAACCCCATAGAGCCTGTGTATGATCCCGAGATACTTTTGTGCAGGGTAAGGGAGCAGGCACAAGACCCGTTCTACTACCTAGACAAAAATTTGTCCTTTCCCAAGGACGAGGCACAAAGCATTGACAACCTTGAATTTGACGCCTCATTCGAACAAACTTTGTTCAGGTCTAAATCAGAAACTAGCTTGGACCATATAGTTTTTTACGAGGAGAGGTTTTGATCTCTAATCCTACAAGTTTCGAATCCTACTCAGAACATTCCCCAAATCCCAAACCCCCCTAGAGAAACAGTCGCCAGATTCGCCCCCCTTGTTCTGCCAACCCAACTGCATGATTTTCCCCAGAACTATAGCCAGAGGATCAAGCTATACGACGATGAAGGAAATGTTTCAGCCCAAAAGCATCTGGATTGGTTCAACGATTCCATTGACCTAGAAAAGGTAGACCATGCAGATGCAAAAATGAGGTTGTTTTCACATAGTATTTCGGGAGAGGTGAGAAAGTGGTTTAAATCCCTCCCAGTAGCAAGCATTCAAGACTTCGTCACGTTTGAAATGTCTTTCATTACTAGACGGAGAGACAAAAAAAATCATTTGCAGCTGCTAACACAGTATACCAATATGAAGAGAGCATCGGAGGAGACGATGCAAGAGTTCTCGGCCCGTTTCATGAGGGTTTACAACTCAATCCCCACAGAAGTCCAGCCACCTCCTGGGGATGTGCAGTTGCGATATGTTGACTCCTTTGACAGTGATTTCTCCTTGTTGTTGAGGGAGAGAAGATCTGCAAATTTAGATGCCATGATGAGTGACGCGTTTGAATTCAAGGTAAACTTGATGGTGTAAGGAAAGATAAAACAGAGCTTCAACAGAGGCGGGAAGAAACCCCAATGGGATGCTCAACCATCAACTTCCCAACCTGCGGATGAAAAGTTAGACTTGATGGTGAAGACGATGGAGAAGTTGATGGAAAGGATGTCCATGGGAAACCAACCCACCGCCTGAGAACAACATGACCCCCAGCCCAAGAATCACAACTTTAGAAGAGGCCCGGTCCCGCAGATCAAGCAGAGAGAATAGAGAGACCAAGGAGACCAACAAATAAGGCCCCCATTCCTAAATAATTACGCAGATGAATATTTTGATCAGATGTTTGAAGATCAAATCAATTGCAGTGACTACAAAGACATGCACATGTTTTTTAAGAAAGGGGGAACATGATCGATACATGAGCGAAAATGATTATATTATATTGGAGACGGATGATGTGTTGTCTTGGGCAATGGAAGAATTCAGGAAAGGTTATCACAATGCCATCATACAGTTCCAAAAACAATACAACCTCAGGAGAAAAAAGGCATCTATAGAGTCTCAGTAGCCAAATCCTATAAGGGAGCCTCAACAGACGAATCCCATGAGAAAAGCTCCGACGGATATCCCTTCCACGATTCGATTGAAGCAAGACAACCCAACCAAGGATGCGACAGAAAAGGCAAATTCAAAGGAGGAAGTTTTAAGGAGAGCGTCAGAAACAAGCCGGGAGACATGCGTCAAGGAGGTAGAAAAGGTCTCTCCCCCTTTTAACTTTGAGAATGAAATGGACAAGATTAAAATCTCTGTCCCTTTCAACGAAATCATCAAGAAAGGAGAATATCAGGATCAAATTATTAAAATGCTAAATATGGGGGGGACTCCCAACACTTTGAACATCCAGGATGATCACCCTGCCATTTTGTTTGATCTGTGCATGGAGGAGGCGGGCGACACTAAGGATGTCCCCCCGTTTTATGTTAGTCTCAAGGTCCATGACATGACCTTGCATAAAACCATGTTGGATTCGGGTGTGTCGCACAATCTCATGCCCAAGGTGATCATGGATGAGTTGGGTTTGGAAATAACCAGGCCCTATAGGATATTTTTTCCTTTGATTCAAGGAAAGTCAAATGTTTAGGTCTGATCAAAGATTTGGTTGTGTCGCTGGCCCAAATCCCCTCTAAGAATATGGTCATGGACGTGGTCGTGGCCGATATACCCCCAAAATTTGGCATGATATTATCCAGGTCATGGGCCGTAAAATTGAATGGAACTCTGTAGATGGACATGTCGTACGCCACCATCCCTATCTTCGACCAAGAGAGACGGTTATATAGAGAAGTACTATTGAAATACATGGTGAGCAGTAAGACACATCCTAATAACCACCCCATCTACTCCGTCGACATTGAGATCGACTCCTCCATATTTTATAATGACCTTAGTTTTGAAGAGGAAGAACCGACAGTTGTCATGACTGTCGATGATAAAGTTGCGCGATGAGTAGAAGAATGTGTAGACCTGAGGAACCGCGTAGAGAACAAGATATGGAACATGAGTTTTGACAGATCCGTCAGCAAGGAAGGAGCAGGGGTCGACATATGGATATGTCCTCCTAAGGTAGGCACAAAACTCTGCTCATACAAACTCTCTTTCGACTGTACAAATAACATGGATGAGTATGAGGCACTGATTCTGGGCCTGAGAGTTTTGAAAGAGTTGGGCGCAAAGAGGATAGTAGTGCATGGAGACTCTGAGCTCATTATAAACCAAGTGAAATCCATATACCAATTCAAGCACCCTAGGCTCAGAGCATACAGAAACCTAGTGCTGGACCTCCTCGAAGAATTCTCATAGTATAATTTATCGGCAATCTCGAGGGGGCAGAATCAAATTGCAGATGCCTTGGCCACCTTGGCCTTAGTTTTTAAAATTCCCATTTTTACAAACATAAAGTATGAGATCGAAGTCAAACACAAGCCGAAAGTGCCTGATAATATCAAGTATTGGCAGGTGTTTGAGGATCACAAACATGTGGAGATATTTCTCTAGATGAGCGACGAGTTTGCTAATGTAAACATTGATGACGAGTGTTTTTGTGATGAAGATGAAAGCGTATATGCGTGCATTAATGATGATCCTTTCCAGAACCAAATAGCTGGGAGGGACATAATACAGCTAAAGAATAATATCATCCCAAAAGGATTAGTTACGTTGGAAAAGTTGTTTGATGAAAATGATGTGGCTAGAAATCCCAAGATCACTGCAAACGACGAGGATGTCGAGGATTTCAATATCGGGACCCAGAAGAATCTGAAGATAATCAAATTATCAAATATGCTCAGTCCAGAGGTCAAACAGGACTATATCAAACTCATGAAACATTTTCCCAACTTTTTCGCCTGGAGCTATGATGATTTGAAAGTCTGCGACACTAAAGTGATTCAACATGTCATTCCTCTCAAAGAATACCAAAAGCCTTTCAAGCAAAAGCTAAGATGAATAAATCCAATGAGGTTGTTGCTAATCGAAAAAGAGGTAAAGAAACTTTTTGAAGCCAAAATTATTGTTTCTTTAAGGTTTTCGAAATAGGTGGCCAACCTGGTCCCTGTGAGGAAAAAGAGCAGTGAAATAAGGTTGTGCGTGGATTTTCAGAACTTGAACAAAGTATCCCTCAAGGGCAACTATCCACTCCCTAAGATGGACTACATCCTACAGAAGGTAGTTGGGTCCCAGAAGATGTTTATGCTGGATGGATTTTCAGGTTACAATCAGATCTTGGTACACCCGGATGACCGAGAAAAGACGACTTTCACGACACCATGGGGGATGTTCATGTACGCCAAGATGAATTTCGGCCTGATGAATGTGGGAGATACTTTCCAGAGGGTGATGGATATATAATTTTCTGAGGAAAAGGATAAATTTATCGTGATCTATCTGGAAAACATCACAATGTATTCCGACTCTGACGAACAACACCTTGGCCATTTGAAGAAAGTTTTCCAAAAGTGCAAGAAGTTCGGCATATCTTTGAATGAAAAAAAAATCACATTTCAGAATGCAAAAGGGGAAACTGTTGGGGCACATCATCTCGAAAGAAAGTATAAAGATAGACCCCAATAGGGTTGAAGGAATCCTGAAAATCAACACTCCGCGCAACAAGAAGGAGGTGTAGTCCTTCCTGGGAAAGGTGAATTTCTTGAGAAGATTCTTCCCGAACCTGACAGAGATTATAAAACATATCACCAGCATGCTCATAAAGGGGAACGAGATCAAATAGAACCCCGAAGCTAGAAAATCATTCGAAGACATCAAGATAGTGCTGACCAAAGCTCCCATGCTAGCCAGCTCAAACTTCATGAAGGATTTCATCTTGTTCTCATTCGCCTCAGAGCATACCATTGCTGGCGTATTGTTACAGAAAGATGATCAGAACTTTGAGAAACCTATAGCCTATTTCAGCAGGACACTGAGGGATTCTCCACTGAGGTATGACATTATGGAAAAATAAGCATACCCCTTAGTGAAATCCCTAAAGGAGTTCATAACCTACATACTAGATTCCCACATTATCGCTTACGTACCCAGCAACTCAGTCAAGGATATCTTGACTCAGCCTGACCCTGAGGGAAGAAGAGGTAAGTGGATCGCGGCCATGCTGGAATACGACCTTGAAATGAAGCCCACAAAGTTGATCAAAGGACAGGGCCTGACAAAACTGATGGTGTAATCGAACTGCGACGTCCTGGGAATCAAATTCATCGTTGATTTGTCAGATAATCCTCAGGAAGAAACAACCACGTAGGTGGCTCAAAAGTTCATCGATTCACCTTGGTATATGGATATCATTTATGTGTTGAGGAATCTGCAAGCTCACAGATTCTTAAAGATCAAAGCTACTAAGTTCTGCATCTTGGATAACTCACTGTATTGGAAAGATCCGGGAGGGATATTGCTGAGATGCATACTAGAAGATGACACAGAACAGGCCATCAAATAATTCCACAAAGGCGACTGCAGGGGACATCACTACTAGAAAACCACTGCGCATAAAATTCTCAGAGCTGGTTACTATTAGCCCACCATCTTCGCAGACATGTACAAAGAAGTTTCTAGTTTCCAAGAGTGTCATATTTTTGATGGAAGGAGAGAGTTGCAACTCCTACCGCTGAAACCAATCTCGGTTGAAGCGTCGTTCATACAATGGGGCCTGGACTTCATAGGAGAGATACATCCACCATCCTCGATGTAACACAGATAGATACTTACATCCACTGATTACTTGACGAAATGGATCGAAGTAGTTCCAACAAAGCAGGCTACTGACACGGTCATCATTCAATTGCTAGAGACTAACATCCTGTCTAGGTTTGGGTGTGCTATCAAGATCATCATAGATAACGTGGTTGCATTTAAGTCCAATAAAATGGAGAAGTTTTGCAAGGATTACAATATAACCCTGGGACATTCTACAACATATTACCCACATGGTAATGGGTTAGAAGAATCATCGAATAAAAGCTTAACCAGAATCATTAAAAGACTCCTACATGACAACAAGAAGGCATGGCATAAGAAGATTATTTACATGTTGTGGGCGGATAGGGTCACTACCCAAAATTCTATCTCCACGTCACCATTCCAAATTGTATATTGCGTGGACGCAATTTTTCCTACCTCACTGGGATTGCTCGTCAGGAAGTTGCTACAAGAGCAAGAGGTCAAGCCAGATGACACGCAAAGAAGGATAAATCAATTGATTCACGCACAACAGATGAGGGAGCAGGTCTACAACCGATGACAAATTTACTAGTACAGGATGAAGAAAACTTTCAAAAAACACTCTAAACATGAGGAATTTCAAGTGGAGGATCTAGTGTTAAAGTGGGATGCGAGGAACGAAGATAAGGGAAAGCACGTAAAATTCGATCATCTTTGGACGATCCCTTTCAGTATCTGAGCGTATTGCGAGAACAACGCATATCTATTAGAAGAACTTAATGGAGAGCCCACTAGTTGGGGGCCTGCAAACGACAGGTTCCTTAAGCACTATCTGGTGCGGTAAGGTCCATTTCAGTTCATGTCATTGTAAATAGTCATTTTATTCTTGTTTTCATAGAAGGCATTTTGAGTTAGTGTATCAACAAAAAATCGAAGCCCAAAGTGAAGGCCCTAAGTTTATGTTGAGTCTGGTCATAACCATGTCAAAAAGGTCTAGGTTGTGTTTTTCTATTTTTTCGTTGTTTCAGAGTCTGGAAGTCGAATAAGGCCCAATGGTCAGGCACCTGGTCTGTTTTTCTTTGCCACCTCAATGGGAGGATAACATCCCCATTGTATCTAGATGTTAGTGCCGCCATTTTTTAGTTAGAGTTGGTCTTAGTCGAGTCAGAGTCTGTGTGTCAAAGCGTGTGAGGTCAGGTACCGAACAACGAATGGGTCAAAGTCAAAAAGTGGTCGGTTGGCCCTTGGAGTCGGGAATGGATGTCAGAACCAAAAACATGTGTAAAGGGTAAAGGTATTTTCCCAAAGAGTTGAGTCCTATCAGAAGAGAAGGTCTTATGGGCCTTAGGTCGAGGCTGTAAATTCTAACCTTGTACAATATCTACTGCAAATAGATATTCAGAAAAGAACAGAAAAGAACAGAAAAGATACAATGGAAAATACAAACATTACGCAGAGATTTTTCCCCTGGAAACCCAAACCGGGAAAACCAACATATTCTATATTCATTCATTGTGTTACAATGTTTACAATACAAAATACAT
>JASDQU011404778.1:1277-15814 GCA_032191745.1 Picea mariana | reverse complement strand
AATTCCTTAACTGGAAATAGAAAACCATCAACAAAGAAACCATGTGCCGAAAAACCACATAAATATAATGCGGTCCCAAAAATGCGGTCTCGATGCAAAAAAAAAAAATCTGGGGGTGTTCCCCCCGAACCCCTGTGCACCCAGCGCAGACACTCAGACACTACTACTTGTGCACAGAATATAACACATACCCAACAGAGGCAAGTTGTTAAATGGAAGTCGTGTCGACAAAGGAAATGACCATCATCAGCTCATTATGAGGTTAGAATGAAAAATCATGACCCTCATATCACATATGCTCTGCATCTCTTATCAGTCGTACTTTGCACACTCCGAAGTGTACCCGTCGCGTGGATGTCCTGCGAAAATCTTCAGCCTTGCTTCGAAACCTCCAGTCACCATGGATTCAGTGTCCCCTGGCATGTTTTCATCCCTCTCCCACCTGATTATAAATTTTGAGCGCTCTGCATGTATTCTATTCACAAGCCAAGTTTATGCACTCCATGTTATGTTTCTCGCGAGCCCATGTCAATTGAGATTACCTCCTTTTGGTTGTGCCAAATCCATCGTGCACAAAACAAATACGTGTTGCACCATGACAACATCCTAGAACCTAAGGAAGGGTGTGCGAAGTGGCAGGAATGTTGGGCCCGAGCTTCAAATTTTGACATTGTTCAATGAATATCTGTAGGTCATGGCATCTTTTGAACAGGTCAGATGCATGACCTTTTGCATAAAAATCCAAGGATTCAATGTAAAGCTAGCAGAACAGTTCACACTCGTGTTCGAAGGGTTCCGCGTGGTGATTGAATGTGTCGCTTTCTAGGTGATAGAAGAAACTCTGTCGATTGCAATAGAGATCCCTCTGTGCGATGAAAGGTGATTTAAAGGCATGTTGTTGGACGTGCGATACTACGAAGACTTCATCAAGCTAGACTATTTAGGTGGAAGAGTCGAAACGTGCATTCCAAGTAGATATTTGCAAGATCCTTTTCGGAAACTCTTGGGAGTAATTAGGAAATATTTTACCTGCAAGGGAAGGTTAGACAGAATACATCTGCATCACATTATATTGTTGATGCATTTCACAGGAAGGAGACCATTAAACCTACCCTTATTCTTGTACCAAATCCTCTGAGAAATGGCAAACAACTCCCGGGCCGAAACAGATCAACCGAAGAGGAAACTATCTCATTTCTCACTGATGAAATTGTTGGTAGTTGAGAAGTTAAAGTGATTGGGAAATTATTGGGATTCGTTTCTACTTATAGTGGGCATTCCCAAGGATCCAAAAGGAGATTTCCCTCTACCCTCGGAAAGGGTAACATCACATTGTGCAAAGGCTGAAGCAGGAAGTGTTGCGGATGAAAGAAAGACGTTGGAGGCCCTATCCCCCCAACAGCTGATACCCCAGAGAAGGGGCAGGTCGAGGAAGAACAAGGAAGCCGAGGAGACCCGAGTCCCGAGTGAGCCATGCGCAAAATCGATCACCGAAGAGTTACTCATGTGCGCCATTCGGCTGGAACCTGTTGAAGGTACAAGTCGAGAGAGTTGGGGTAGAAGGAGGAGAACATACACCGAAAACATAGATGTTCGTGAGTTGTCACAGCAGCTGAAGCAAGCACAACTTGCTATTGTTGAGCTATACCAGAAAAACATAGAGCTGAGACAACCATTAGCAGTGAAGACCCTCGAAGCATAGGCATTACAGGGTCACGATGGAAATGTGGTTTGGCTCAAGAGGTAGATTAGAGAAGCGTAAGATACAATCATACAGTTGTGCGAAACGCAGAGGACGTCGGAAGAAAGGAATGTGAAACACTTTTGGGAATGTGAATTGACCATGATGAAAGTCTACGTGGTTCTGGCCAGCACATAGAAGAAGCTGAAAGGGAATGCGATTATGCGAAGGCAAGTGATGAACCTAAAAATGTGCAACTGGTCTCTCAGGAGAACGCTTTGGGTATCAAGACTGCAAACGAGACCGGAAGCATGATTAAGTGATTTTGTTTTTTGTCTTCTCAGACGTGGCGTGGATTTTTTTCCCCGCGTCCTATTTCCTACCGGGAGGTAGGGGCTCTGACAAATACCTGTGCAGAAAACATACGACGCGCAACGATGAAATCTCATCCATGGCAGAAAACATGTGTACGTTAGACATGCGACAGTTTGAAGAAATTCATTGTTATATAGCCAGGGTCATCATTTTGGAGGCACCTACAATGGTCTGCAGTCATCCGCCACATGCACGCACCAACAAATGATCGTGCGACAGAAATCAAGGTTGTTAAAATGTGTGGTAGGAGTCTAACATAACACTTGATTGCCAAGATGCTCTGTCAAAAGGAAAGCATCGACACATCACTCTCTAACGACAAGATCTTGCTAATGACTGAACCACCACAGGAAAGCAAGTGACCATGATGCGACCAAGTACAATTAGTTTCTATTTTCAGTAAAAGTCCATATGAAGAGTCATCTGACAGAGAATAGTCAGAACCTAACTTCCAGGGATAGTGGTTAGAGTGCAAGGTAGCCCAAGCAACACACCCTTGTCTATATATTCCTTATTTTCAATGTAAGTCGGGTTGGTTGGAAAAACAATGTAGACAATGACTATTGAATGTAATTTTTATCCGATTGAAACTTAATGTAAAGGTCATGAAGCTTTGACGAAAAGATTATAACTATGACATTTTAATGTATTGTGTTATTTCTTTGCATATGTGCTTTCCTGTGTTCTTTATATTCACATCTGTATTTTCTATCTGAATCGGAACGTGATTTCGAATCTAGAATTCACCGCACAGTGCTCTAGATTCGCGCCATTTAGACAAAATGTGTTTCTTCTAAGCGAACTCTGAATTCATCCCCAATGGTGCTTCGAGTTGCTTCATGTGTTTTTCTCTCGCCGCACTCAACGATTTTAAACTGAAAGACTGTTGCTCATTTAGCCTTTATCCTCTCGAGTTTAGTCACTGAGTCATTTGTTTCTATCATTTTCTTAAATCGACTCCATAGCCCAAGGTCTTGCTTTATTTCCCCAATAAAACCGGAAAATATTGTTAAAGGTGTTAAATCTGTAGATTTTAAATTTGTACAATATTTACTGCAAACAAATTTTCAGTAAAAGAACATAAAATATACAATGGAAAATACAAACATTACACAAAGATTTTTCCCCTAGAAACCCAAACCGGGAAAACCATCATATTCTATATTCATTCATATTGATACATTGTTTACAATACAATATCCAGCGACATCCAAAACCCTAACCCAATGACCCGGATTAGTCAACAACCCTAATTCCTTAACCGGAAATAGAAAACCATCGGCAAAAAACCATGTGCCGAAAACCACCTAAATATGTGACACATTTCCCTGCACTCCCCAAGGGAGGGCCTAGAAGCCCCCCCTCTAACCCCCCAGCGCACCCGACAAAGAATATAACTCGTGCAAAGACTATAACACATACCCAAAAAATCTAGCCGATACCTTAAAGCCATATCTTGTACAGAGACCAAGTCTCTAGAGAGATCCCTCTCCAGGTCCGAAAGGCTAGTTTCGAGCCTCAAAGTTGGTTTGTAGGTTGCCTTTGTCATTCGTTTTCTCGGTCGAACAAAGTTTACAGAGCACTAACACTACATACCTACTCCATGAATCCATCAAAACCCTAGCCCCAATGTGATGTCATGGGCTAGGAAGGTGATATCTAGGCCTCTAAAGGCCAACGTTCAAGTGGAGAAGGGTGTAATCCCATCCTCTAGCCATGCGAAGATGCCTCTAAAGGGAACGTCCTCCATCATCAAGGTGCAATGTTCATCATCAAATGGTGCTCGAGATGTGGGGTCTATCATCCATCTTGTGGGAAAGGTCCTCCAAATATAGACAAGTATGCCATCCAAGGGTCCACAAGTCATATGAATCATGCAAATTAAGCCACATATAATAAGAGAACCAACTGAACATGTGCATCAAACCCCCCTTTTCAAACTAACAAATGCTCAAAGACCTTGTAAAAGTTTCCTAATTTAGGTATGATAGGGGTGTCAAGGTGCCCCATTGGGTTAACCAATCCCCAAGTCAAGGGTGTTTCCCAAGGAGAACCTATCTAAGTCATGTAGTGAGTGTTAGGTTAATTTGGGGAAAGACTTCTAGGCATGGGGTTCTTGACCTACAAGGGTTCGTATTGTCTCATTTATGGGTTCCTTTGTAGAGGGTGTGTTACCCTTCATTCGCAATGCAATATTTTTTCAAGCCCTTTTATTTTCATTAATTGATTAAGGTCCACAACATTGAGTACTATGTGCAATGGAAAGTAAAGAGTATCACAATTTCACTTGACGATAGAAACACACATAGTGCCATATGCAATGGAAAGTAAGGGGCACCGCAAAATGCATTTTGATGTAGTAGCATCACCTTCAAATATGACAACACACACGTGGAGGCAATATGAAGACATTTCAACAACTCTAGAAATTCAAATCGGGCATTAACTCAAAATTCAATTGGGTTGTTGAGATATTTTGTTCAACAATTTTAAAATTGTAACTTGTTTAAAAAGTCTCTAAGTACTGTAAGAAATCGCAAACATGGAGTGTTGACTCTGTCTAATAGTAATTAGCAATTATTGTAATAGGACTGAGTAGGTGTTAGTTTTGAAAGCCTGAAATGATAGTTTTTAGAACAAGGACGAGAGAGCTCGTGGAGCCAGTCCTTAGATAGATTTTCGTTATTGTATTGTAAAAGAAGAAGGTAAAAGCAGAGTAGAATAGAAGAGCAGAAACACCATGTAAGTTTTTGGTTTTTTTTATGAATGAAGAGAACAAACAAAAATTGCCCCAAATTTGTTGGAATTGTGTTCATCTTGAATATGAATGAATGAATGTTATCGTGTGTATGTGTAGTAGTTACAGTTCATTTCTATGTATGAATGATTGAGAAACTTGTTGTATGAATTTGTAATGAAGTTGGGTAAGTTTCAATTGTTTCTATGAACTTTGTATGCAAGGTGTGCATCCCAAACGCAAGGTGTGTGTTGATTGAGTCTCAGAACGATTTCGAGAGGGAGGTTCAAAGAGAACAAAGGAAACTTGAGGACCCAGGTGCAAGGAGTACACAGAACCTAGAAGTGGCCAACTTGCAAAGAAACAACATAGAAGAACACCACGTGGGTGGAAGGTATTTTATTTTCAAGAAAATCCCTTTGAATGTGAGTTATTTGAGATCCTTGAATGCAAGGTGTGCGTAGGAGTTCGAATCTTCAAGAGGAAGAAGTTCAGGAAGGAGTGTGATTTCGTACACAAAGATCCAGCCGAAGAAGGACTGAGGATTAAGTCCTTGACACTTAGAATTTTTTTCTAAGTCTGTGAGTGAGCGCAGGCTCAAGAGAAGAGGTCACAGTAACCGTCAGATCTGAGCGCAGAGAACCAACTGTCGTTGGATTTGGAAGAGTCGTGAGGAGTTGAACGGACAACAGATATACTTTGAGAGGAAGTGTTGATCTCCCGAAAGCCGTCAGATCTATGGAAGTGGCGCAAACTTTTAGAATCTTGTGCCCAAAGAAGGATTTCAACATTCGATGTTTGGGTGAACAAGGGTCAAGTTCCTTTGAACTTGAGTGTTTTGAAATCCCGACAACTGTCAGATTTCATGGGGGACACACGTCAAATGGAGAAGATTTCAAGAGCTGAGACGCGTGGCAGTCAAGCAGTGTTTCGGTGACTTGCAGTTGAGGGTGGTCAAAGGGAAAGATTACACAGACTCACAACTCACAAAACAACGATGATATCAAGGTCGTCAATTCAGAGAAATATACACTGTAGATTTCCCAAGGGAGGTTTCGGCATTTTGTGGACTAGGAAAACGAAAGAGGGAGTTTTTCGAATCTCATGTCAAAAATCGCGAAAAGGGGAATCACGCTCAGATCCTGATCGTCGATCAGGACGAATTGTGGACCATCGATCTAGTGGGGTTGAGGGTTTTTGGGGTTTTGGTCATCAGGTAATCTGGAGTGAGGACTTCCCAAAAATTTTCGAAAAGAAATCGCCGAAAGGATCAACATCGTTGATCAGGGGGAGAATCTAGACCGTTAATCGTCCAGGAGGAATATCGAAGTTTCGGGGATTGGAGGTCCGAGGAAAGAAACCTATCAACTTCGTGAGTCGCGAAGTCTCGAAATGTGAAGGAAGTTTGGGCCCTAGCCATAGCAGAGGGGTCATATGGAGGAGGACTAAGGGAGGAGTTAAAGACCCGTTAGCCCATTTTAGGGTTCGGGGACTTGAGGAATTAGAGGAGCTCCACATCAGGAGTCTCGAAGTCCTGAAACGCGACGCACCTTGGAGGCAAAGGGTCATGGTCATGCCTATTGGTCACATTGGTTGGATAAGAACAAGGGCTAACACTTCTAGGTCCTGATTGGGATTTCGTAGTTCGTGGATTAGAGTAGTGAGTGGTTCTCACATTTCTCAAAACCGCGAATCCCGATAAGCCATTGGAGTTGGGTCATGGTTCATGGCCATTGGTCACATGAAGCTGGGAGTTAGTGGAGATCAAGTCCTTGTCAGGAATTGTTGATCACCGACTCAAAGGAGACTCATACTCGGGGATTGCGAAATCGCAAAACCTGAAATATCTTTTTAAGGGAAGTGCGCAATCACAACCTGTGATCGTGTAGAAGGGATTTGCGCCCAGGCTTGAGCGCTTGGAGCCAGTATAAGAGGACCTGTGGATGTGTTCAAGGGGTTCCAACATAGACCCGAAGAGCTATTTTGGCTTAGGAAAGAGGACGATCCAGTGACTGGGAGGTCGGCATAACCCCGAAGGGGAGGGGGGGCTACACCAGGTGGTATTAGAGCGAGAAAATTAGACTGTTTGCAGAAAAACAGGCAAGGAAATTTCATTCCTGGTTGAAGGTGATGCAGTGAAATCATGCCGTCTAGAAGACGCAGAGATGGAAGAAGAAATGAGGTGACTCAGAATGAGATTGGATGCCATGGAGACAACACAGAGAAGGGCACCAGATACTGGTGATGTCAGTGAAGCCGAGAGTGAAGAAGAGGCAGAAGTTGGCTAAAATGTGGCAGAGGATGCTGCGCATGACCGCTTGATAAAAGTTGTTTCAAAAATAGGCACCAGAGCAAGGATAGAGGTACCTATGTACGAGGGTAATTTGGAAGTCGAAGAATTGTTAGATTGGGTATGTGCTATGGAAAAATACTTTGATTACAAAGATATCGAAAAAGATAAGATGGTAAAGCATGCAATGAAGAGATTGAAAGGTCATCCAGCGTTATGGTGGGATGAACTACAAGCCGAACGCAGAAGAAATGGCACGCAAAAAATTAAAAGTTGGGATAGGATGGTAGCCAAGTTGAAGGTGGAATTTATCCCAAAGGATAACCAAATCAATCTTTATAGAATATTGCAGAACCTAAAACAAATGGGTTTATCAGTGAAAGAGTACACTAAAGAGTTTTACCAACTGAACATTAGAGTTGGAAAAAAGGAGAACGAAGACGAGAAGACAGCCAGATATATAAATGGGCTGAGATATGAAATACAAGAAGAAATCAACATGATGCCTGTCAGTACAGTAGAGGATTCCTATCAAGGAGCTTTGAAAGCTGAAGAAAAATTAGCCAGGAGGCAATGTCAATGAAGTAGAGGAGGAAATTCGAGCAGAGGCAAGGGAACCAGCAGAGAGAAGTTCTAGAAGTCAAAGATTGAAGCTGACAAGCAGCATAGTCACCATGAGAAGGGTGGAAGTTCCAGAAAAGGACAACATGAAGGAAGAAATTATTTTTCCAAAGGTAGAGGAAGAGGAAGAGCCAGAGGTGTAGTAGTTAGATGCTAAACCTGTGGGAAAGAAGGACACAAATCGTGGGAATGTCCTGACAGAAAAAGGGAAGAAGGTGGAGCAACACATATTGTTGAAGCAGATAAACATGTGGAAGCAAAAGCTGCAGAAGGAGGAAGAAACCTCATGATGAGGAAGATTCTCCCAGTTCAGGGAACAAGCCTGTTCAGAATTGCTTGCAAGAAAAAAAATAGAGTTTGCAAGGTAATCATAGACAGTGGAAGCACTGACAATCTCGTATCCACAAAGATGGTGGAGAAGCTGAAGCTGAAGACAACTACACATCCAAATCCATATAAGGTATCGTGGTTGCAAAAAGGACACCAAGTCATGGTAAGTCAACAATGCCAAGTTGAATTTAAAATAGGAGGTTACAAAGATGAAATATTGTGTGATGTAATTCCTATGGATGTCTATCATATTTTATTGGGGAGACCGTGGAAATATGACCGAAAGGTTATTCGTGATGGAAGAAAGAATACCTATACCCTAGAAAAGAATGGTAGAACACATATGTTGCTACCCATAGAAGACAAAGAGAAAAAGACAGAAGCTAGTCCAAGCATACTTCTCATGAGTGGGAAGGAACTCTTAAAAGAAGTCAAGGAGGAAAAGGAAATGCAGTTTGATGTTGTGAGGAAGCCTAGAGTTATCCTTACAAATACTTCTGTAGGAGACTTGCCTATAGAAATCTAGGAACTATTAGAAAACTTTGCTGATATAGTCGTGTATGAGTTACCACACTCATTGCCACCCATTAGAAGCATAAGCCATCATATTGACCTTATTCGAGGAGCTAGTTTACCAAACAAATCAGCTTATAGGTTGACACCTAGAGAGAATGAGGAGGTCAAAAATCAAGTCTAGGAGTTGTTAGATAAAGGGTTAGTCAGGGAAAGCCTAAGCCCATGCGCAATATCGACTGTATTAAGCCCAAAGAAAGATGGAGGATGGAGAATGTGTATAGATTCTCAAGCCATCAACAAGATAACCATTAGGTACAAATTTCCTTTACCAAGGATGGATGATTTGATGGACTGTTTGAGTGGCGCAAGCTATTTTTCCAAGATAGACTTGAAGAGTGGATATCATCAAATAAGAATGAGAGAGGGAGATGAATGGAAAATAACATTCAAGACAAATGAAGGATAGTTTGAATGGTTGGTCATGCCATTTGGGCTAACAAATGCGCCAAGTACATTCATGAGATTGATGAATGAAGTGTTGAAAGACTTCATAGGGAAGTTTGTCATAGTATATCTGGATGACATACTAATCTTCAGTAAGACAAAGGAAGAACACCTAAGACACTTGACATCAGTGATGGAAAGGTTACAGCAAGATAAATTATTGATAAATCTAAAGAAAAGTTCTTTTATGAAGAAGGAGCTCATATATTTGGGTTTCGTAATCTCTTCGAATAAATTGAAGATGGACCCAGAAAAGGTGAGAGCAATTAGAGAATGGCCATCACCAAGAAGCGTGTTTGAGGTACGAAGCTTTCATGGGTTAGCAAGATTTTATAGGAAGTTTATCAGAAATTTCAATGGCATATGTGCACCCATGCTTGACACTGTGAAGAAAAAACACAAGTCCTTCAGTTGGACAGAAGAAGCTGAAAAAGGTTTCAATGTGTTGAAGCAGAAAATCACAGAGCAACCAATTTTGGTCTTGCTAGATTTTGGAAAAATATTTCAGGTGAGATGTGACACAAGCGGATTTGCTATTGGAGTAGTGTTGAGCCAGGACAATAGGCCAGTTGCTTATTTCAGCGAGAAACTAAATGATGCCAAGCAAAAGTATTCCACATATGACAAGGAATTTTACGCAGTGATTCAATCTTTAAAAAAATGGAGGTATTATCTAATTCCTAAAGAATTTGTCTTGTATAGTGATAATCATGCTTTACAATTCATTACTAGGCAAGAGAAGTTGAATCATAAACATGCAAAATGGGTAGAATTCATGCAAAATTTCACTTTTGTTATTAAACACATTGTTGGAACTACTAACAAAGTCGCAGATGTTTTGAGCAAGAGGAGTTTGATTGTACAGGAATTCCAAGTGGAGACGTTGGGGTTCGAACACCTCAAGGAGATGTATAAAGAAGATGCAGACTTCAAAGAAGCTTACGAGACATGCAAAAATCATTTCATGGGAGATAGAGGCCAGTGGAATGAATATTTAATTCAAGACGGATTATTGTTCAAGGGAAGTCAATTGTGCATTCCAAAATGCTCAATGAGAGACAACCTTCTGAAAGAAAAAGACAGTGGAGGTTTGGCTGGACACTTTGGTCATGATAGGACATTTGCATAGCTAAGAAAATAGTATTATTGGCCGAGCATGAGGGCAGAAGTGAATAAGTTCATGAACAAATGCAGAATTTGTCAGTATGCAAAAGGGAGACAACAGAACACTGGTTTGTATCAGCCATTGCCAATTCCAGAAAGACCGTGGGATGCAATCAGCATGGATTTTGTTTTGGGATTGCCTAAAACCCAGAAAGGAAGCAATTCCATATTTGTTGTGGTGGACAGATTCTCGAAAATGGCACATTTCATACCATGCCAGAAGACAAGCGATGACACCCACATCGCCAATTTATTTTTCAGAGAAGTAGTAAGACTACATGGATTGCCAAGGAGCATAGTTTCAGACAGAGACACCAAATTTGTAGGACACTTTTGGAGGACTCTATGGAAGAGGTTGGGAACTAACTTATCCTTTAGTTCAACATATCACCCTTAGATAGATGGACATACTGAAGTAGTAAACATGAGTCTTGGAAACTTGTTAATAAGTTTAGTCATTGAACAAGGTCGACAATGGGATCAGATTCTGGCACAGGCAGAATTTGCGTTCAATAATTTAGTGAATAGGAGCATAGGGAAGAGTCCATTCAAGATTGTGTATGGTATAAAACCAAGAGGGATCACAGAACTGAGAGATTTAATTCATGATGAATTCATAAGTGCTGGAGAAGAAGACTTTGCCACAGAGATGCAAAGACTTCATGACGAAGTCAAAGAGTAGCTACAGGACACCAATCAAAAATACAAGAGCAGGGTTGATCAAAGGAGAAGAGAAGTTCAATTCGAGGTTGGAGATGAAGTTTTATCTCATCTGAGAAAAGAGAGATTCCCAAGGGGAATGTACAACAAGTTAAAGATGAAAAAGATTGGACCATGCAGGATTCTCAGAAAATTCACAGCCAATGCTTATGAGATTGAGTTGCCAGACAATGTTGGGATATCTCCATATTCAATGTTTCAGACCTGTATCCTTACAAGAGGGATGAAGCAAAAGAATTAGATGATCAAAAAGAGGTTTAGTGGGAAGATAAATTGCCCACAGTAGAAAAACCTCAGATGGAGAAAATTATTGAAAAAAGGGATGGAAAGAAAACTAGGAGAAAAACATATCCTGAATACTTAGTGAAATGGAAAGATCATCCAATGGAAGATGCAAGTTGGGTCACAGAACCTGATATTTTGAAGCATGGAAAGACAATGCAGGAACTCATGGACAAGAGTCCATGAATTTTTTTAACCAGAGGAGTATCATACATGAGCATCGCCTTCAAAGATGACAATGCACACATGGAGGCAATCTGAAGACATTTCAGCAATGCCAGAAATTCAAATCGGGCATTAACTCAGAATTCAATTGGGTTGTTGAGATATTTTGTTCAATAATTTTAAAATTGTAACTTGTTTAAAAAGTCTCTAAGGACTGTAAGAAATCGCAGACATGGAGTGTTGACTCTGTCTGATAGTAATTAGTAGTTATTGTAATAGGACTGAGTAGGTTTTAGTTTTGAAAGCCTGAAATGATATTTTCCAGAACAAGGACGAGAGAGCTCATGGAGCCAGTCCTTAGATAGATTTTCCTTATCGTATTGTAAAAGAAGAAGGTAGAAGCATAGTAGAATAGAAGAGCAGAAACACCATGTAAGTTTTTGTTTTTTTCTATGAATGAAGAGAACAAATGAAAATTGCCCCAAATCTATTGGATTTGTGTTCATCTTGACTATGAATGAATGAATGTTATCATGTGTATGTGTAGTAGTTACAATTCATTTCTATGTATGAATGATTGAGAAACTTGTTGTATGAATCTGTAACGAATCTGGGTAAGTTTCAATTGTTTCTCTAAACCTTGTATGCAAGGTGTGCATCCCAAATGCAAGGTGTGCATTGACTGAGTCTCAGAACGATTCTAAGAGGGAGGCTCAGAGAGAACAAAGGAAACTTGAGGACCCAGGTGCAAGGAGTACACAGAACCTAGAAGTGGCCAAGTTGCGAAGAAACAACATAGAAGAACGCCAGGTGGGCGGAAGGTATTTTATTTTCAAGAAAATCCCTTCGAATCTAAGTTATTCGAGATCCTCGAATGCAAGGTGTGCATAGGAGTTCGACTCTTCAAGAGGAAGAAGTTCAAGAAGGAGTGTGCTTTCGTACACAAAGATCCGGCCGAAGAAGGACTAAGGATTAAGTCCTTAACACTTAGAAATTTATTCTAAGTCTATGAGCGAGCGTAGGCTCAGGAGAAGAGGTCACAATAGCCGTCATATCTGAGCGCAGAGAACCGACTATTGTCAGATCTAGAAGAGTCGTGAGGATTTGAACGGACGACATATATACTTCGAGAGAAAGTGTCGATCTGCTGACAGCCGTCAGATCTGTGAAAGTGGCGCGAATGTTAGTGTTTTGTGCTCAACGAAGGATTTTGGCATTCCGCATTTGGGTGAACAAGGGTGAAGTTCCTTTGAACTCGAGTGTTGCAAATCCTGACGACCATCAGATTTCACGGGGGACACACGTCAACTGGAGAAGAGTTCAAGAACTGAGACGCATGGCAGTCGAGCATTGTATCGCTGACTTGCGGTTGAGGGTGGTCAAAGGGAAAGATCACACAGACTCACGAATCACAAAACAATGATGAGATATTGGACGTCAATTTAGAGAAATATACACCGTAGATTTCCCAAGGGAGGTTTCAGCATTTTGTGGACCGGGAAAACGAAAGAGGGAGTCTGTCGACTCTCATGTCAAAAATTGCGAAAAGGGGAATCACGATCAGATCCTGATCGTCGATCAAAACGAATTGTGGACCATCGATATAGTGGGGTCAAGGGTTTTCAGGGTTTCAGTCATTGGGGAATCTGGAGTGAGGACTTCCCAAAATTTTCCAAAAATAAATCACCGAAAGGATCAACATCATTGATCAAGGGGAGAATCTGGACCGTTAATCGTCCAAGAGGAATATCGGAGTTTCGAGGATCGGAGTTAAGAGGAAAGAAACCTATTGACTTCGCGAGTCACGAAGTCCCGAAATGCAAAGGAAGTTTGGGCCCTGAACATAGCATAGGGGTCATATGGAGGAGGACTAAGGGAGGAGCTAAAGACCCGTTAGTCCATTTCGGGGTTCAGGGACTTGAGGAATCAGAGGAGCTCCACATCAGGAGTCCCGAAGTCGTGAAATGCGACGCGCCTTGGAGGCAAAGGGTCGTGGTCATGCCTGTTGGTCACATTGGTTGCATAAGAACGAGGGCTAACACTTTCTAGGTCCAGATCGGGATTTCGAAGTTCGTGGATTGGAGTAGTCAGTGGTTCTCACATTTCACAAAATCGCGAATCCCAATAAGCCACTGGACTTGGGTCATGGTTCGTGGCCATTGGTCACATGAAGTTGGGAGCTAGTGGAGACCAAGTCCTTGTCAGGAATCATTGATCACAGACTCGAAGGAGACTCATACTCAGGGATTGCAAAATCGCGAAACTCGAAATATCTTTTTAAGGGAAGCGCGCGATCACATCCTGTGATCGTGTAGAAGGGATTTGCACCCAGGCTTAAGCGCTTGGGGCCAGTATAAGAGGACCTGTGGATGTGTTCAAGGGGTTCCAACAGGGACCCAAAGAGCTATTTTGGCTTAGGAAAGAGGACGATCCAGTGACCGGGAGGTCGGCAGAACCCCGAAGGGGAGGGGGGGTTGCATCACATTTCCTCAACAAGCTGGACATTTGTTAATTATGTCATTTCTTTTGCAGGTACTTCATTTTTTGGAGAAGCATTTAATTGTTCCCAGGACCCGAGGGAGAGCATCTAAAAGGATAATATTAGGTTTTATCTTTTGCTAGCTACAACACCTCTGGGCCTTTAGCCCCTTCTTCCCATGAAATGAGGTACAATCCCTTCTTGGGTCAATGGAATCGAAAACCCAAAATATGAGGAAACGAAGGGGAACAAGGATGGAAGGCGATAAGTATGGATGGGAATGGTGTGATGACCCTTTAAGGAACTACCTAGTAGCATTTTTTCCAAGGGTGACCTGTTGATTAAGGTTGGTTGTCATTGATATCAACCCTTGAAGAAATCCTCGTAGCACAAAGGCTTGGGTAATGGACCCAATGTTGTTTGATGTAAATATGACTCATTATTGTTTTTTCATAGTTGATAAGAAGTAAATATGGATGAACTCCAAAGTGGTCCCCTTATGGTGAAAGCCCTCACGGGAAGACGCTTTGTGGAGTAAGAGAACCCATGCTTAATTGTGGAATAATGAGATGAAGGAAAGTAATTTTGTGAGGGAAAATATCCTAGATGGATAGTGCTTGTCATTTCATTTCCAGTGGTATGTGGAACGTCACATAATTCCTCGTGGTTAGAG
>JASDQU011404777.1:15949-29293 GCA_032191745.1 Picea mariana | reverse complement strand
ATCAGACTGAACGATCGCCTTCCGTGTTTTTAGCATAAAAGATTTTAAAAGATAAAAGGTTTTAATAGATTTTAAAGTGTCATGTGCCACAGTGCCAATATCTAAGACGGGATTTTCTTCTTTTGTTTATTAAAAAGAGGAACAACATAAATGATTTTAAAGTGTCATCTCCCACTATGTAAAAGAGATTTTCTGATTTTCTTTATTAAAAAAAACAAATTATCATTTTTCATATTCGCTTTTATATTTGATGTGAAAAAAAAAATTGTATTTTTATATTTTAAATTTTTTATCTCTTCACATAAAAAATTATATCTTTTTATTTTAATTTTATAATGACAAACAAAAAGTTAGTATTTTTATGTTAAGTTTTGATTTTGATTTTGTTCTTACTAAAGTTTTTTAAATTTTTATTTTAAAATATGATTAAATTTTTAAAAAAAATATTATATATATTTTGTAAGTTTTATAAATTTTTATTTTAAAATGTCATTAAATTTTGACATTAAAAAAATTTATATCTTTTTTATTTTAATTTTATAATGAAAAACAAAAAGTTATTATTTTTATGTTAAGTTTTGATTTTGATTTTGATGTTACTAAAGTTTTTTAAATTTTTATTTTAAAATGTGATTAATTTTTTTTTAAATTAATTATTATTTTTATGTTAAGTTTTGATTTTGATTTTGATGTTATTAAAGTTTTTTTAAATTTTATTTTAAAATGTGATTAAATTTTTACAAAAATTATTATAATTTTTTAAAGTTTTTTATTTTAAAATGTGATTAAATTTTTTAAAAAAATTATTATATTTTTGTTAAGTTTTATAAATTTTTATTTTAAAATGTGATTAATTTTTTAAAAAAAATATTATATATTTTTTTTAAGTTTTTATTTTGATGTTATTAAAATTTTATATATTTTTATTTTAATATTTTTTATAATGATAATTATTTATTGATATTTTTATTTTAATACTATATAGGGTATAAATATTTATTGTTATGAGAAATTTTATTATGAGTTAGTTTTATTTTTTATGTGAATTTTTATTTTTTATGTGAATATTTTAATGGTGACAATTATTTATTGATATGAAAATTTTTATTGTTAATTATTTTTATTTTTAATTATTAGTTAATATTAATAAATATTTCTTTTTATAAAAACACTTAAAAGTTAAGTTTAAATTTATATTTAAATATACTTTTGAATAAACAATGACATTTATCATTGTTGTACATAGTTATTAAATTGGAATTGTCTATTGCTCCCCATTATGGAGGTGGTCCTTTTGCATACTCGTTGCATATAATAGTTGACACCACACAATTCATGGAGCGCATCTTGGCATGGAGTATTATTTGTGTTACCCAACAAGGAATGGATTTTATGTTTGTGAGGTGTTGATATATCTCTATGCAAGGCTATGGCTTAGGTTCTGTTCAATGCATGTTTTGATTGGATGTCTCTATTGTGTATTTTAATGACTAATGAATTTCAACATATCACCACATGATATCTAGCATACATTGGATGTCTCTATTGTGTATTTTAATGGTTAATGAATTTCAACATATCACCACATGATATCTAGCATACATTGGATGTCTCTATTGTGTATTTTAATGGTTAATGAATTCCAACATATCACCACATGATATCTAGCATAGACTTGAGGATTTTTTGTTCATGAATTTTTCAAATACAATACAATCTTGTAAGAATAATATTTTATCATTCTCATTTTAATAAATGTTTTCATTTCTAATATTACATTATATGGCAATATATATTTGTGTTAAAGAAATGTGTATGTCATTTAATGATGTCCTGAATTTTTAAGTCATGGTTGTTATGACTCATGGTGTGATGATAATTCACAAAATGGATAGTGGTTGTTGTTAAAATTATGGATTTCATTCCATTCTCTAGTTTTACTGCTATTCATATCTACACTAATTACTAAAGATCACACTTAAATGAAATTCATAACTCAAATCCATTTAATGTTTCTTGCCTTCAAAATACCAACATCGTCATTGTGCCATTTGTGGTTGGCATGTTCAATTTCGAGGGGTTATTGTCAATTTGTCATGATTTTTATTCTGGTGGCAAATAATCATATTGTGTTCTTTTGATTTATTTGGGGCAACAAAAAATCATGTCAAGAAACAAATACTTTAAATCATTTTCAATGGTCAACACATACCTAATTAGGGCTTTTGCTTGGTTGAGTTCCATAAATTATCATTCTAATTTGGATCTTAGTAAACTTTTGTTTTTTCAACTCTACAACATGGCACAATCCAAAAGAAGAACTTACAGAATATATGTGATCCATAACAACCATTTCCATCATATTACTGGAAACTTCAGTCCATGAAATTATTACCTGCAACAACCAGCTCCAAGTTAAAAGAAAAATGGGCATATGTTCAGGGGACTAATTCTAGTTAAGGCCTCACTTGGATTTCAAGAAGGTTCTAGAATCCTCCCGATACAAAAAACTACCATTTCTTTTGATTGTGAAGTGGTTCAATGTCTTCCCCACAATTGAGGTAAAACAATGCATTGTTATTTCTGTTGTAAATTGTAATAATTGAGGATGAGTCTCTATTATGATATATGCGCCCTTAGAGTTAAAACTTTCCAATTTATTCAAAGAATTCTACCTAAATTATTGTCTATAGGGTTAGCCTCTATGAATCTTTGCATTATTGAATTTAATTTTGAAAATACTATGTCTATCATCTTATTTTATAAAAATAAATAAAAAATGCAATCTCTCACCAAGAAATTGCATTTGTTTTCCTATTGCAATTGATGCACACTTCAAGGACATGTGAACGTGAGCATCAACATTTTTTGGTTGTTATGATATTCTAATATCATTTTAACACTCCATTGGAAAAGGTAGAGATGCTAATTTTGTATTGAAGCACAAGTTAATGTGTGAATGCAATAAATGCAGAGAGATGATATATGATTGATAGCATCAACATTTTGGTCAATTGATAAAAGAAATGTTTTCTTCTTTAGCTTTAATTTCTCTTTTCCATTATCTAACCTCTTTCCATTGTCTGGAACCTCCAAGATATACCATATAGACACATTAAAAAATTTAGTTAAAATTAGAGTATTCATTTTTTGAGAAAAAACAAGATTACTTTTCCATAGGCACTCAAATATTTACTTAAAATTTGTAAAATGTTGGTTGCTTCATGTTAGTGGTTGCTGACATTTGTTGTGTTGATTGTGTTGATTGACCACTTGTGAATTCAATGCAGTTAATAGGCATATATATTTCACAGACACCAACATCCTCCATGCAACTCCTAGGTTGATTGTTCCAACAACTATAACACCTTAATACTTATAGTAAGTTATCAAGGAAAATCTCCTAGATATTTAAACAATATAACAACTTGAACTTACTTGGACGTTTCCTTTAACCCGCTTAGGGATTATGCTAGTTATGACAGACTGAAACAAAATTAAAAGATCCTAAGAGATATATATTAAGGATTTTCCCTAAACTTATATGAGTAGAATATAATTACCATAAAACTTAGCACGATAAAGAGCCATTGACGCATGTGCAACCCCCCTAAGCATATTTTATCTCGAATTGGAATTGGCGATAAAGATATCATTAAAAGGTTTTGACCAGCAAATATAGTGTCAATATAGCCAAGAATTAATGATTATATTAATATTATCAAAACACTTTAATATTCTGTAAATTGTTTTATCACATACATATTTTGTATATCCATAAAAATTGTGCATGTTTGGTAAATTAAAAAATATATTCACATTTTGAAGATTTTATCATAATATCATGGCGAGGCCTCTAAGTTGAGATCAAAACTTACAACACGGAGATTATTATATGAATACCTCAAAAAGGAAGTCGTTTTGATATGGTTGGTAGGTTGAATGCTTTGTCTTACCTTTTCCTCAGAGCTCCTCATATTGTCCTTCACATATTTCTGCATATATTAGTTTCTGCAGGCATGATATCCTTAGTTGCAGATACACCTAAGTTATCTTACTCGAAGGAGGGTATCCTGCTATTTAGTTTTGATCATTTTAACATTCAAGGCTTGTACTGGCAAACACCCAAATCCGTATGCTTGGTTTTCATATATCGAATTCAATATTCCTGACAAAAAATTCTTGGAAATTGTCTCCAGTATTACCATCATTTGGCCTCTACTCGTTCTGTTTCAGTATTTGATACCTCTTGTTTATGAGATGCACCTTATTCCATGTTAAAAAATCATTTATGTCCCCTCCAAGAGGCCATGGATCCAACAGGAATTTCAAAACCTAGCCGTTAGGGTTCTTGCCCTAGCCGTTCATATGCATGCTTGAAGTGGTCTCGAAGTGGTCGCTCTAGCTAGAGCCGAGTGCTCTTGACCAACATCCATCCTTCATCCATCCTTATAGTTGTGTTCTGACATATCCTTCTACGCAGTTGTGTATACCTGATTCCTCATGGGGTTGTGTATACTTGATCCCTCATGAGGTTGGAGTGGTAAGATCATTATAATCCTATGGGGTCTTCTTCACTTCGTCTGAAACATGAGGTGATGAGGTGAAATTAAATGCAGAACAAAAGTGGCATTGCCTGCGTTAATTGAAAATCAGGCTTCATGCCCATAAAAAAAAAAAAATTGAAAATCTTGCACAATATGTGCAATGGAAATGAGGAAAGGGGTGTGTGTGTGTGTGTGTGTGTGTGTGTGTGTGTGTGTGTGTGTTAATCACTTGAATGTGGTAATCAGGTACAATATGCTATTGCAATGAGGAAAGGTGGCAATAAATATTTGTATATATATTAATTTTGGATAATCACTAGAATGTATATATAAGCACTAGTTCATGTATATATAAGCAATCATTCGCGAGTCGACCTACGCTTCTTCATTTCAATGTTTCAGAGTAAGTTGTGATGCCATAGTTTCATTTTTTATTCCTTGTTTTTTGTTCAGTGTTTGCAGTCTGCAAGTAAGAATGTTTTCTTATTTGTAGTGGCATGGTCCTCATATGTTTTCGGTTCTTTCTGTGCTTGGGCTGCAGTTTCATAATCGTTGGAGATACATATGTTGTTTATGGACTCGGTGGTTCTTGTTGGTTTGTTGGTTCGTGGGTTGTTGGTTCTGTTTGTTTCTCTCGGGTTTACGCTTTGGGGCCCTGGGGGTCCAGTTCCGCATGTTCATGCTTTCTCGCTGTCTGGTGCTTGTTGTTTTATTTTGTTTGATTCAACCTTGCAGAGTTGGGGTCCAGCGGTGGTAGTTGGAGATTTTATTTTTTCTTTTTTTTGGATTATTATTGTTTTTTGGGGCACTTTACGGTGTTCCTCCCCTGCACCCAGGAGTCGACATGCCATTATGTTATTTACTCTTTCTGTCGAGGTCGATATCTGTCATTCTGTGAGATTTTGTTGGTGCTTCAGTGCTACCATGAAAGAAAATAGTTACATGCAAAATTATTGGAGGATTATATGTGAAATTGTAATATCTATTGTTTTCTTGTTAGAATAAAGCATATGCAGGCTACATTTATAAACCATGTATGGTCATATGTGATGATATGACATTACATGTTCTTTCTCCTCTACACAAACTAGTGTGTGCACGATACAATTTGTGTTCTACTTGATGTATGATATGTACAACAAAAATTCTGCAAGATTATAATTGGATGTCTAGAAGAATGTCTGGGTAGTTTGCCATGGAAAACCAAAAACTTGTATCATGGGAACAACAATCTATGTAGATGATAAATAACATGTATTTCCATTGGTGGAAGCATATCTGAATAATTTACCGTGGAAAACCAGAAATCGTTTAGCTATGACCATGCAATTGAGTGATATTTTGTGGCTTGTAATATCTTTTGGGAAGGGAAAACAAAATTACACGTTTACAACCATGGATGGAGAAGCACAAAGGTTCATGTTTCTTCCTACCTTATAGACTATTCATTGAGTTTGTTTTACTCTATGTACATATTTACTAGTTTCTATTCATGTTCATTATATTTTGTGTGTTCCCACATTCAAACAAACAGAATAGCTGGAGAAAACGAGGGAGTCTTAACTACATCGATTGAAGAGGATATAGAAAGATGTATGCTTGTACTGTTATTTCATATTGCATTGTTTTGTATTTCATTTATGGTCTGTATATGTGTTCACCTAGTTTATTATATGTACATGTTGTGTGCCTTCCTACATGGTAAGTTATCTTCATTACATGCCTTCCTGCATACTAACCTACTTCATGTATGTTGTATTTTTGTTGCATTGGTACATTTAAACAAACATAATAAATGGAGATGGTGATGGGCTCTTTGGCATGTAAATAGACTTGTTTTTCTTTCTTTTAGATGTATGTCTTCATACTAACTTGCCTTCATGTCCATTTCATATTCGATGTTGCTACCTTGGAAAGAACAGGTTGCTTAGATAGGGAGATGAATTGTTTTGTGCAGTAGCAGAGCATTCTATGGTACAATCTTCTCAAAGGTATACCAAGTGTGCTGGTAAATTAAATATACAAACTAGGTGGGGGCATATAATATTATACTTGAAAACGATGGCTTGGCAGCAACGGGCCTTTCTGCCCACCCTATATCTATTTTTTCCATTTTCTATTATCCCTTTTGTTTTCTAATTCATCTGCTTAGTGTGCTTTCCTAAAATGCCTTGGTGCGCCTATTAGCGAACTAACGGTTTCACATATGTGGTCGCACTTCTACTTGATTCAATAGTTACCTACTTTCTCGATTGCGGGTGTCGGGTTGGCAGGTTGAAGATTGCTCCCCTGGCTTCCGGGGGTCCACGATATACATATTGGCCATGGTGCCCCGCGATGGACAATATACAATGCATATGTTTCTTTAGTCTTGATGTTCATCTGCACATGCTTGCATCAAAAAAAGTTGGACTAGTGATATGGGCATGAGCAATCAGTCATCACAGACATTAGCAAACTGACAAGGACAAAGGTAAAGATGCATACACTCTTCTCTTACTATGTTTACTAAACAAATATCCTCGGGTATATATTCATCTATGGAATGGTGGATATGTTGATGTCATCTGCAATACATGGTTTGCAGCTCGCAAGAAGTATCAACAAGTACAAGCGAGACGTCGAACGTGTTACATGTTCTGTAGACTAAGAGGTGTGGTTGCAAAACTCTAGCTCCATAGTTCATGAAATCTATTTGTGTACTTGTATATTTATGCCACTCAAAGAAGAATACAGAAAAAATTAAAAAAAAATAATGCAGACTACCATTCACTTTAGTTTTTCCTGTTCAAAAATTGTCACCAGGTCTAGAGTTGTAACATCCAAAGTACTATCAATAGAGGGCTTTTACAGTCATCGAACTGGAAAAGTGTTTATCGAGGACATAATGGTCATCTATAGCACCTACTTGGACAAGGCAAACAAAATTAGATTCATTATGCGTGCTGACATGACAGAAAAGGAGGCCATGATGACAGTGACACTGTTTGTTCCTCCACAACTTGTCCAGAAACATGCAAAAAAGATATTGTCAGGTAATGGGATATCCATTACAAATTTTAATATATTGTCAAAAACAGTATATGACCCTGGTGATTGCGATCGAATTATTTCACTGAACGAAACAAGCATTGTGGAAAAAAATTTCATTATTTGTTCAGAATATCATTTCGTCCCAGACTCTACTATTAGCCAGCTTGCATAGAGCATTGATATTTACCCAATCGGAAGATTGGCATAGCTGTCACATTGGCGAGAAAACTTGGCTTGCAACACATTCTCCATATGAAGGATGGAGAGTCAGACAGCGACAAGGCAATGGTACCGCTTTTCATATTCAGTTTTGTCCTTTACTTTCGCATGCACATGTATCTCGAGTAAGTTACACAAATATTGCATTGTTCCATGTTGCAACTATAATTGTTCTATACGTATTCAAATTTGTTTTTGTCAATCGAACAACAATTGCATAAAGGGCATATTCCGCTAATGTTGTTCAAAAATATAACAAAGAAAAGGGATGTTAGAGAAAGGATCTTTCAAATAACTCAGGCAATGTTTGCAACAAAGTTGTGAGAAGATATAGTAGAGGATATGAAGAAACTAGCTATCTCTACAACTGTTGCGAGTATACATCCACAAAATCATCCTCACTTTTCTTAGAGAAATAGCCTTCAACAAATTTATGCAGCCTGTTTACTTTGTTTTTATTTTTTTAAGGGGAGGGTGGGGGAGGGGGGGGTGCAGTTGTGTATTATATTGTTCAATGTATTAAGTCTTATGCTCGCGTTCCCAGGATGAAGGTGTTTTAGTTGTAGCCAATGTGTACTCGACCCCCTTTGAACCTATATGTGCAAAATGCAACTCTCCTACTTCTACCTCCGCTTTGATAAGTGATGATACGATTGATTATCTGCGATACGGTGAAAAATTTCCATATATATATGGACATTGCATCAATGGTGTCATTTGAACCATGGGCAAGACAATCGTGCATTGTACGATTAGTCAGCCTCTGTTACAAAATGTGCTTCCTAAGTTGGCAGAGTTGTCATATGAAATGTATCTACAGAAAAAGGCAAACAGTGTCTACATGTTGCGGGAGCTTCACATACACAACAAATTCACCTTAAATGAGGACAATGCAATTTGGCATATCAGTTGAAGAAGGGAAATATATATATATATATATATATATATATATATATATATATATATATATATATATCAAACTTTGGCAGGAAACGAAAATACCTCATGTGTCTCTGCAATATTTCTTGAACATCCATATGAATGTTCATCGGACTTGGCTAGTTGGGATTGCACGCGGATAAGATTGTTGGGTCCAAAAAAATGGTAAGCATGGAAGAAAACCCCATATATTCCATGGCCCCAGTTATTTTCTACAGGGAACATATACGAGATGTAAGAGAAAACAAATGCGGCAACATCTTTTCTATGTATATCAAATTTTTTGGCACAAAGATCGATGGGTCCTGCTCTATGGAACCTTCTAGGAACTTGCTTGCATTTTTATTTATGTTGTAAAATGTAATAATTGAGGATGAGTCTCTATTATGATATGTGCGACCTTAGAGTTAAAACTTTACAATTTATTCAAAGAATTCTATAGAAATTATTGCCTATAGGGTTAGACTCTATGAATCTCTACATTATTGAATTTAATTTTCAAAATACTATGTCTATCATTTTATTTTATAAAAAAAATAAAAAAATGCAATCTCTCACCAAGAAATCGCATTTGTTTTCCCATTGCAATTGATGCACACTTCAAGGACATATGAACGTGAGCATCAACTTTTTTTTGGTTGCTATGATATTCTAATATCATTTTCACACTCCATTGGAAAAGGTAGAGATGTTAATTTTGTGTTTAAGCACAAGTTTATGTGTGAATGCAATATATGCAGAGAGATGATATATGATTGATAGCATCAACATTTTGGTCAATTGATAAAAGAAATGTTTTCTTCTTTAGCTTTAATTTCTCTTTTCCATTATCTAACCTCTTTCCATTATCTGGAACCACCAAGATATACCATATAGACACATTAAAAAATTTAGTTAAAATTAGAGTATTCATTTTTTGAGAAAAAACAACATTGATTTTCCATAGGCACTCAAATATTTACTTAAAATTTGTAAAATGTTGGTTGYGTCATGTTAGTGGTTACTGACATTTGTTGTGTTGATTGTGTTGATTGACCACTTGTGAATTCAATGCAGTTAATAGGCATATATATTTCACAGACACCAACATCCTCCATGCAACTCCTAGGTTTATTGTTACAACAACTATAAGACCTTAATACTTATAGTAAGTTATCAAGGAAAATCTCCTAGATATTTAAACAATATAACAACTTGAACTTACTTGGACGTTTCCTTTAACCCGCTTAGGGATTATGCTAGTTATGACAGACTGAACAAAAATTAAAAGATCCTAAGAGATATATATTAAGGCTTTTCCCTAAACTTATATGAGTAGAATATAATTACCATAAAACTTAGCACGATAAAGAGCCATTGATGCACGTGCAACCTCCCTAAGCATATTTTATCTCGAATTGGAATTGGCGATAAAGATATCATTAAAAGGTTTTGACCAGCAAATACAGTGTCAATATAGCCAAGAATTAATGATTATATTAATATTATCAAAACACATTAATATTCTGTAGATTGTTTTATCACATACATATTTTGTATATCCATAAAAACTGTGCATGTCTGGTAAATTAAAAAATATATTCACATTTTGAAGATTTTATCATAATATCATGGTGAGGCCTCTAAGTTGAGATCAAAACTTATAGCAGGGAGGTTATTATATGAATACCTCGAAAAGGAAGTCGTTTTGATATGGTTGGTAAGTTGAATGTTTTGTCTTACCTTTTCCTCAGAGCTCCTCAGATTGTCCTTCGCATATTTATGCATATATTAGTTTCTGCAAGCATGATATCCTTAGTTGCAGATACACCTAAGTTATCTTACTCGAAGGAGGGTATCCTGCTATTTAGTTTTGATCATTTTAACATTCAAGGCTTGTACTGTCAAACATCCAAATCCGTATGCTTAGTTTTCATATATTGAATTCAAAATTCCTGACCAAAAGTTCTTGGAAATCGTCTCCAGTATTACCATCATTCAGCCTCTACTTCTTCTGTTTCAGTATTTGATACCTCTTGTTTACTAGATGCACCTGATTCCAAGTTAAACAATCATTTATGTCCCCTAAAGGAGGCCATGGATCCAACAGGAATTTCAAAACCTAGCCACTAGGGTTCTTTCCCTAGCCGTTCATATGCATGCTTGAAGTGGTCTCGAAGTGGTCACTCTGGCTGGAGCTGAGTGCTCTTGACCAACATCCATCCTTCATCCATCCTTATAGTTGTGTTCTGACATATCCTTCTACACAGTTGTGTATACCTGATTCCTCATGGGGTTGTGTATAACTAATCCCTCATGAGGTTGGAGTTGTAAGATCGCTATAATCCTATGGGGTCAAATTCACTTCGTCTGAAACATGAGGTGATGAGGTGAAATCAAATGCAGAACAAAATTGGCATTGCCTGCGTTAATTGAAAATCAGGCTTCACACCCATAAAAAAAAATAAAAAATGAAAAGCTTGCACAATATGTGCAATGGCAATGAGGAAAGGTGTGTGTGTGTGTGTGTGTGTGTGTGTGTGTGTGTGTGTGTTTGTATTAATCACTTGAATGTGGTAATCAGGTACAATTTGTTATTGCAATGAGGAAAGGTGGCAATAAATATTTGTATATATATTAATTTTGGATAATCACTAGAATGCATATATAAGCACTAGTTCATCTATACATAAGCACTCATTCACGAGTCGACCTGTGCTTCTTCATTTCAGCGTTTCAGAGTAAGTTTTGATGCCATAGTTTCATTTTTTATTCCTTGTTTGTTGTTCAGTGTTTGTAGTCTGCAAGTAAGAATGTTTTCTTATTTGTAGTGGCAAGGTCCTCATATGTTTTCGGTTCTTTCTGTGCTTGGGCTGCAGTTTCGTAATCATTGGAGATACATATGTTGTTTGTTGACTTGGTGGTTCTTGCTGGTTCGTTGGTTTGTGGGTTGTTGGTTCTGTTTGTTTGTCTCGGGTTTACGCTTTGGGGCCCTGGGGGTGCAGTTTGGCATTCTCATGCTTTCTTGCTGTCTAGTGCTTGTTGTTTTCTTTTCTTTGATTCGGCCTTGTAGAGTTGGGGTCCAGCGGTGGTAGTTGGACCTTTTATTTTTTCTTTTTTTTATTATTATTATTGTTTTTTGGGGCGCTTTATGGTGTTCGGCCCTTGCACCCAGGAGTTGACATGTCCTTATGTTATTTATTCTTTCTGTCAAGGTCGATATCTATTATTCTGTGAGATTTTGATGGTGCTTCAGTGCTACCATGAAAGAAAATAGTTGCATGCAAAATTATTGGAGGATTATATGTGAAATTACAATATCTATTGTTTTCTTGTTAGAATAAAGCATATGCAGGCTACATTTATAGACCATGTATCGTGAGATGTGTTGATATGACATTACATGTTCTTTCTCCTCTACATAGACTAGTGTGCGCATGATACAATTTGTGTTCTACTTGAGGTATGATATGTACAACAAAGATTCTGCAAGATTATATTTGGATGTCTGGAAGCATGTCTGGGTAGTTTTCCATGGAAAACCAAAAACTTGTATCGTAGTCACAACAATCTGTGTAGAGGATAAATAACATGTATTTCCATCAGTGGAATCATATCTGAATAATTTTCTGTGGAAAACCAGAAATTGTTTAGCTACTACCATGCAATTGAGTGATATTTTGTGGCTTGTAATATCTTTTGGGCAGGGAAAACAAAATTACACGTTTACAACCATGGATGGAGAAGCACAAAGGTTCATGTTTCTGCCTACCTTATAGACTGTTCGTTGAGTCTGTTTTACTCTATGTACATATTTACCAGTTTCTATTCATGTTCATTATATTTTGTGTGTTCCCACATTCAAACAAACATAATGTATTTTTTGCCAACATCGTCATTGTGCCATTTGTGGTTGGCATGTTCAATTTCGAGGGGTTATTGTCAATTTGTCATGATTTTTATTATGCTCGGAAATAATCATATTGTGTTCTTTTGATTTATTTGGGGTAACAAAAAATCATGTTCTAGCATCCTCCCAATACAAAAAACTACCATTTTTTTTTATTATGAAGCGGCTCAACGTCTTCCCCACAATTGAGGTAAATCAATGCATTGTTATTTCTGTTGTAAATTGTAATAATTGAGGATGAGTCTCTATTATGATATGTGTGCCCTTAGACTTAAAACTTTCCAATTTATTCAAAGAATTCTATAGAAATTACTGTCTATATGGTTAGCCTCTATGAATCTCCTCATTATTGAATTTTATTTTGAAAATACTATGTCTATTATCTTATTTTATAAAAAAAATAAAAAATGCAATCTCTCACCAAGAAATCACATTTGTTTTCCCATTGCAATTGATGCACACTTCAAGGACATATGAACGTGAGAATCAATTTTTTTTGGTTGCTATGATATTCTAATATCATTTTAACACTCCAGTGGAAAAGGTAGAGATGATAATTTTGTATTGAAGCACAAGTTAATGTGTGAATGCCATATATGCAGAGAGATGATATATGATTGATAGCATCAACATTTTGGTCAATTGATAAAAGAAATGTTTTCTTCTTTGGCTTTAATTTCTCTTTTCCATTATCTAACCTCTTTCCATTATCTGGAA
>JASDQU011404776.1:22391-42740 GCA_032191745.1 Picea mariana | reverse complement strand
GATAAATCGGTAATCGGAGGGTTAGTGGGCCTGAAGCCTTTGGCTTTAAGGTCAGAAAAAATAGACTCCTCTGGTGCCAAAAAGTCTTCTCTGGGAACTAGCTTAGGCATAGTTTCCTGCATCCCAGTAGCTTCAAATGAGCCTTCCTGATCTAGCATATGCCTCAATGGTGGCGAAGGTGGCTCCAAAGTAACCGGCGACAGGCCCTGAAGCCTACACGAATGATGGAGTTGTTGATCCTCCACTGTGCGAAATGATCAACCGACAATGTAAAGTCAATATAGCATTAAACAAAGAGCACACACTAAAAGTTCTTAAAGGAAGACAAATTAGAAAACGAACTAGTAGGAAGAACAGTTACGTCAATCGACACTAGAGAAAATTACCGATGCAAGTGTAACTCGAACATGGAAACACCCTTCGGGTATACTCTGAAAATCACGATCTGACATCTACCCTAGGTATTGCAGTATACCCCCACAGTCACTTGTGTAAGTCAGTAAAAATTGGCAACTAGGTTCTCAGCTCGCAGTGATTCACCAGGAGGGTACAATCGACAGTCAGGTTGATCGTAATGAGCAGGATAACAAAGTTCGAATCCCTTCAAGGGTACTTAAGGAAATTGGTCTGGAAGACAACTGAATATATTGAATGGATTCAAGGTACACAAGACTCCATAGACAAATGCGATCAGTGTGATTCCCAAGAAATACCCTCAATATTTAATCCCCACTACGCTTGGTCCATCTTTGGAGGGGTTATCTCCTCTACCTTTCCTTACACAACCTCGTGTTTATCCCCTGTGTTAGAGGGGGGTCCCAGATGACTCTTATGACACTAGAATTATAACACTCCCTATCATATACTTCTATGTTTTATTAGATGGCCTTGAGGATTTTTCCTCTTCACACCTATTTCAAGGCCCTAAAGCCTAGACTAGTTGGTGAACCCTACAAACAAACAGCCTAATAGATTTTAAGTTAAGCATTGATTTTATGGTCTTTATTTACTTAAAGGATATGAACGTGCAACTTGCGGTGTTTATAAGAGATGAAAGAGAAGAAAACTTTAGAGCATTTGTTGGCCCTTGACCAAGTTTTGAGGATCCTTGGTCATGTTTGACCTATTTTTGGGACTTCGATAGGTTGTCGAAGGCGGAGCGCAAGACAAAGCAGAGATCGCAAGGATCTTGGCCCCTTTTTAGGGATTTTTGGGTTTTGGGATTATGTAATGGGTATGGGAATATCGGCCCATGGGTTTACCCATGTTTAGGCCCGATTTTGTAATGTATAAATAGATGTTAGGAAATGTAGTGAGCATGGAAGCCTAAGTGCGAATGATAAGTGTATGAATGGATAGTATTTGATCTATGTGATCAAGGGTGAAAATTCTTTGTGCATACTGTGTGAGACTTACAGAGCTAAGTGCAAGTCATTGTAAGAGACTGTGGGAGGTTGTGTGCTTAGATCTACTCAGGGAAGGAGGATTTAGCGAGCTACGCAAATCTCCTGTCCTCTACGGAGTAGGATCTTGTGGCTCTATGCCTGTAACTGATTGAAGAAGATAATAAAGAAGAGAATATTTGGTGGACGTATCCCCAGGGTGGGGGTGAACCACGTACATTTTTGTGTTGCTACGCTTTGTGGGATGTATTGATGTGTTTATGTGCTTATTTTCTTAGTGCTTTACTATTGATGAATGATAGATAGAATTGTTGATGCTTAGTGCTTAATGATATGGGTGGATGTTAGATCTGACCTCTATAGATGTGCTTAGTTCTTAAATATAATAGATCTAGCTAAATACTGAGATGCTCTGTAATTAGGGTTTTATCTGCGAAGTAAATACTGGTTAAATATTGTTGATCTATATTGCTAAGTGCTTTGTCAAAGTGTTACAATCACATATATGTGTCCCAGATAAGGTTGCATACATTTGAGTCTTGCAACCACCTCTGCCTCTACCTCGGGTGAGACTTCATCTACTTCACAGGTGTTGCTGAAAGGGTCAGTAGTTAGGATTTTTTTGGTGCACTCTTGAGCGTTGAACCCTAGGTCTGACCCTGTTCCAACAAATGGTTCCATTGTTGGGACCTGAAACTGTGATTATTGGGAACTGAGGAAGAAGAAGCTTTGTGCGACGATCTTATTTAAAACTGTGAAAGCTTTGTGCGTAGATCTTTTGCCCTAGTGTGCAACATTCTACTTCATATGTGAAGCTCTGTGCTAAGAAAAGAAGTCTAATTTGAAGAAAAGAGGTAAGATCTGAACACTTTGTGCTCTGATAGAGGTAATAATACTAAAAAAATTTAAATATGGAAGCTTTGTGCTCTACCAAAGATAATATTAGTGGAAATTTTTGTTTCTAAAGTATGGATCTAGGTATGTTTGATAAGATTTTTCTTAGATTGAAAACTAGGGCACTGATAAATGAAAGAAGATTTAATATGAGTAGATCTGATAAGAATAATGAAAGATATGTTATACCTATGCATAGAGAGAATGTTTGAACTAACAAATGGATGCAGGACCCTAGAAAGAATTTTTTGCAGGTTAGCTACTATGATCCTAGTGCACTGTACAGGAAAGGTTGGGGATCATTTAAAAGAAAGAGAGGATTAACCCTTTGTTACAGTTGCAGAAAACCGGGACATCTTACTAAGGAATGCCCTGGAAGAAGACCTAGTTGCCTCTATTGCAATGCTATGGACCATGAAGTATTGGATTGCCCTAGAATGATTGCTAAGCTTGGAAGAATGAATATGAGACAAGAAAACCCTAAGGCAGATCCAGAAACTGAGATTATGGTGGAACCCTAGAAAGAATCAGAGACTATACTATTCCAGATGAAAGAAACCATGAATGATCACCGACATGCCAACCTGTCAAAGATTTTTAAAGAAAAAGAATGCATAGAAGCAAGAATAGGAGACTTCGACATTGACTGTGTTCTGGATGAGGAAACACAGGTGAATATCATGATAGAAAGAACTTGGGAAATTTTGCGGAAACCTGTTATGATATCTTCATTGGGAGGAATAGGATTATTTAGAGGAAAGTTTATAACCCTATGTGGAAGACTTAGCCAGATATCTATGAGTTCTCATGGAGCTTCAACAGAGGAAGAAATTGAAATTTTTAATTCTGTTGACAGCAACGCCCCATTTTCCATGTTACTAGGGAAACCTTGGATTGAAGGAGATCGAGCTAGAAGGAAAGAAGAAGAAGTCTTAGAACAAAAGAAGAAAGAGTTGAAAGATTTTATGACTAGGAGGATTGCACACTTGATTGAAGAACAGGAGAAAATATCGAAGATATTTAATACCAGAGACTTGGATGTCAAAGAAGGAAGAACACCAGAAGACCTACAGAAGACTGAAGTACCTATTCTAGACATAGATGAAGTATTACCCATGATTTCTAAGGAAGAATATCAACATCGTGAAGTTATTATGCCCACAGGCGATAAGAATTAGAATGGAAAAAGGAATGCCGAAACGAAGCTCACTGGGAAAAAGGCTAGAAAGCTAAGTAAGAAGAGATCTAAGATCGAAAAGTTACAAAAGGTTCCAGAGGGAACTTCGCAGAAGGAATATTTGCAATATTGGAACTTCTCCAGGATATTAGAACTGCGTCACATGGCACTTCGGCATGGCGAAGCAATATAGTCGTTGGGAATAGTATAACCTTTAGACCGACGCCCTAAACGGGTAGAAAGGCATTTATGATCAGAAATATCGCCACCAAACTGTTGGGACTGCGTCGTAACGGACAAAACTGAGTTAATGAAGGTTGCTCGCCCGTTGAAGAGATCTATTGCCAAGTTATCTATTTATCATGTTGCGCCATGCACAGAGAACACTTTTGTTAACTGTGATTATCTGAGCCCACGGAATTGGTGATTTTGCACAGTGATCATCGCAATATTTCCATCTATCTCGTTGCATTGACTAGTTACTCTTCTCACCCAAGATATTCAACCACGAGTGTGCATGTCGGACGAGCTTAGCGCTGCAAATAAAATTGTCGTAGAAGTCCTCATTGACCTAATGACTGAAAAAGTAATGTCTGAAAGAGTAATGTCTGCAAATATTCAAGCATCATCGAAGAGAGGAGTGCAAGCCTCTCCATCGACTGCTAGCGGACCCAGACCATCTCGAACAGCAGAAAAGAGAACTAACCACAGAGATGACCTAGTAAATGTGAAGCTGATCCCAACCATATTTCCTAACTACATCCCGCCTCTGGCCGACATGGTGAGTCGTGATAGTGTGCCAAGATATTTCGAGTACACTATGGTTATTGCATACCTCTCGAAGGGGATACGTGCAGTTTGAGCACAGCAGGACAAGATCGCAACGTTGAAGTTCAGTGACTCCAACCTCAGAGATCGCAAGAACTATCGAAATCTCACCCCGTTTAAATACCTGACCAGGACAAAGGGGAAGAATTCGAAGATAATCCCTCAATCATGGATGATGAACCTTGTGCAGTCCACCTTGTTAAATGTAATGAAGATCCCACACTTCGAAAGGTACCAGGAAGTCAATGTATGTGTCAAGCTATTTCTTTCATGCTACCATGGAAGATACTTATGGCTAGGCCGTTGTATCACAGTCGACCCAACACTGATCCATAGGATCACAACATTAAGTATGCAAGGACCCACCCTGTAGGATTTCTATTCAGGAAAATTCACAAATCACGCGCTAGCGCAGAAGATCAAAGATACATACGGAGATGTTGAGAAGGGGACACGAGGCTACAAGGTAGCATCCATCCAGAATGGCGCAGTGCACCTACCCTACCAGTTAATAGCTGGAAAATTAGTAAGGAAGAACCAACCCACATAGGTCATAGGCTTCGTCGTTGACCTCGCAGGGAAGTGCGTGGAAGGTCTACAGATCAACTGGGTAAATTACCTAGTTAACCAGCTGGAACTAGACTGTCGTGAATCACAGGACTAGGGCTATGAGTTTCAATTTAGCTAGCTCATGATCCTCATCGCCTTTGTTTCCTGGGAGATGTCGAAACGTGCGACCTTCCCAGATATTGAACCATTCGAGCCGCTTGTTGAGAAGTTCACAACACTCTGGTACTCGAGTGATATGAACAAACAGTGGCAGTCGAATGTTGTTTTTCATACATATTACCTTCAGCTAAATAGAGCCATCGAAGTTGAACCTTGCATGTCTCTAAACACCCTACAGAGGTTCTGACCCATGATGAAGTTCTGTGCAGATCTACACTTCATATACCTTACAACGCGAGTCGATGAACATAAGGATCAGCTTCAATCGTACTACAAAATCATGGAAGAGGACCTTGAGGAGATCACTAAGGACTGGTCAGCAGACCTCCTTATCCCCGTGGACCCTGCAGATATGTCCGACCCTGACAACCCAGAGACCATGCACAAAGAACATGATACACCCGGACCCAGCAGAATGAAGAAGACTGAAGAGGTCCAAGACTTAAGCAGTGCCTCAGGAAAGATTGCTTCAGTATCACCTGACCGAGGGGGTGATGATGAGGTAGACGAGATAAAAGGCAAAGAAATTGAACAGAAACCAAGAGAAGTAACACCGCTAAGAGACAAGGTTGACCCCTTGAAGAAGAGGAAGTTTTCTTCCCTGAAACCTTCTTCCCGAAAGAAATCGATAGCCACCGTGACCAAGATGCAGACCGTACTCACTACCAACGATTTTGACTTCATCATAGTAGCTCTAAACAATCCTTCGTTGGAAATCGTGGAGAAACAAGAAGCCAAGCAGGAGGAAATGTACGACAGGATTGAGGTCAAACTCCAAAGAGTACAGCAAGCCCTTCAGTCCATTTGCACAGTGTCCATTGTGCCCCTACCATCATGAGAACCAGAGTTGGGGGATGAGCCAACCCAACTTTGTTGATTAGTAGATGCAACCGAATTTCACCTTCGATGAACACAAGAAGAAATAGAAAAAGCCACCTAGGCCTTGAAGCAAGTGCAAGGAGTACTCATAGAACAACGTAGAGTTGCAGAGCAAGAGAAGGTTGCTCTCCAAGCAAAGTTTGACGAAGAGAAAGTACAGATGCAGCAAGAAAAAGAATAGTTTCTCGCAGAGAAAATCGAAGTGAAAGAAGCAGTCAACAGATAACTTCGCTCTGTGACAGGATTGGAACCACAGGCAGAAGACCGAGTCATGCATCACATGGAGCAGCTCACAGAATCTATCTAGCAGCCACAACAACGAATAGAAGAGTTAGAGCTCTGCACCGTGCCTGACACACCACAGGATGTCAGAGATCAAAGAGAAGCAATTGCTCGAAGTGCAGTTGAGAGAATCAAGGCCCTTTCCATGGAATGCAAGAAACTAAGTGATCACAGTGCCCAGACATATGAGTGACTCACTGAGAATCCAGAATCAAAGGCACTAGACTCACAGCTACAGGAAATGAAGCAGCAAGCAGAGACAATACAGGCACAGTTGAAGCCCCTGTCAACTATGGAAAGAATGGAGCTATCCCAAGAGCAGTGCACTGCCCAGAAGCAACTCCACACTATTCAGATCAGAGTTATGGAAATAACTCAGAGGCTCCAACCTGTATAGAATGAGGCTTACCAATTGTTCACAAAGATCGAAGGTCGAGGAGCAGAACTAGAGAAAGTTGTCACCACAGCTGAACAATGCTTAGAGGGACCTATCAATGAAGTAGTCATACAAGATTTCATTGAACAAGAGACCGTGGCACAGCAACAAGTCGAAGAAACTCGAGCTAAGATCAAGGATTTTGAAGCAGAGTTACTTAGAGCAGAGTGACTTGGGATGAGTCACAGGTGAGTGTTAGGGGCATGTTGGCCCTTGACCAAGTTTTGAGGATCCTTGGTCATGTTTGACCTATTTTGGGGACTTCGATAGGTTGTCAAAGGTGGAGTGCAAGACAAATCAAAGATCGCAAGGATCTTGGCCCCTTTATAGGGATTTTTGGGTTTTGGGCTTATGTATCGGGTATAGGAATATCGGCCCATGGGTTTACCCATGTTTAGGCCCAATTTTGTAATGTATAAATAGATGCTAGGCAATGTAGTGAACATGGAAGGCTAAGTGTGAATGATAAGTGTATGAATGGATAAGTGCTATTATTTAATCTATGTGATCAAGGGTGAAAATGCTTTGTGCATACTGTGTGAGACTTGTAGAGCTAAGTGCAAGTCATTGTAAGAGACTGTGGAAGGTTGTGTGCTTAGATCTACTCGGGGAAGGAGAATTTAGCGAGATGCGTAGATATCATGTCCTCTACAAAGTAGGATCTTGTGGCTATGTGTCTGTAACTGATTGAAGAAGATAATAAATAAGAGAAGAGTTGGTGGACGTATCCCCATGGTGGGGGTGAACCATGTACATGTTGTGTTGCTATGCTTTGTGTGAAGTATTGATGTGTTTATGTGCTTATTTGCTTAGTGATTTACTATTGATGAATGATAGATAGAACTATTAATGCTTAGTTCTTAATGATATGGGTGGATGTTAGATCTGACCTCTATAGATGTGCTTAGTGCTTGAATATAGTAGATCTAGTTGAATACTGCGATGCTCTGTAATTAGGGTTTTATCTATGAAGTAAATACTGGTTAAATATTGTTGATCTATATTGCTAAGTGCTTTGTCAAGGTGTTACAATCACAGATCTATGTCCCAGCTAAGGTTGCAGACATCTAAATCCTGCAACCACCCATGCCTCTACCTCGGGTGAGACTTCATCTGCTTCGCAAGTGTTTTTGAAAGGGTTGGTAGTTAGGGTTTTGTTGGTGCGCTCTTGAGCATTGAACCCTGGGTCTGCCCCTGTGCCAACGAAATTTATGAAAAATCAAACTAGATTCGTCAATTAAAAGAAATGACTTTTAAATATTTGCAACTACAAACTTTTCAAAGTGATATTTCAAGATCTTATAACCGAAAGTTTCCTAAAAGAAATTTTTGTTTCACAATGCAAAACTACTTATACTTTCAGGAAAATAAGAAGGAAATTTGAAACATAACTCTTTCTTTTCGTAAAAAGGTAACCTATGCTACTATAACCAAACTAATTGCATTAATGCAATATTTTATTTTTATTTTTTTTAAATGCTCAAACAAGAAAAACAGAAGTAAAAGATTCTTTTTGTTTTTCAAAGCATAAACTGGATAAAGAGAAGATAAAACTCAAGACTCATACAGACCCTAGACCATCACATAAACGCAGGGCCTCATGAGAATCCAGAGGAGGATCTAACGCTTATAAGCTAACTCTAAACCTCTAAGGAAAACAAAGAAGATCAAGAAACAAGTTAAAACTGAAACTTTAACCCAACCTAAGACCGCTGACAAAGACCATGTAAAGTCCAACAAAGGCCTGAGAAGCCCAAATCTTCTGTCATGAAAGAGAAAAACTCTTCTCTCTTTAAAAAAAAAAACCTTTCGAGACATAGAGACACGGGTTGTTGCACCAGCAGCCTGGATATGCACACGAGTTGTATATTGTGCAGACTACATATGTATGCAGGCTGAGCCAAAGCAAAGCACATACACCTCTAAATTTTTTCAAAAATAAAAAAGGCTTGGCAGACTAGTTGGGTAGGGAAGGTTGGTAGGCACGTGGAAGGTGACCAAAGACCCTAAGTTGACTCAGTAAACCTGAAAAACTCAAAAAGAAATTGAAAAAACCAATTTAAACCAAAAATCCTCCCACGAAGACCTTAGAGAGACTCCCCAGTGGAGTCGCCAATTCTGCTAGCAGGGAAAATCCCCCAATTACTATATTGGGTCGAAGAATAGGCAGAGCATTGACTTCCCTTAAAAGACAGTTCTATTTCTAAACTACACCAAAACCATCTAAACTTAAAAGACAAGAGAGGGGAAAGTAGGCGTACCTTAGGTGCTTTAGGCTCGTGTAGAACTCCTTCGCCTTTGTAGCTTCCTAGATTGTTGGTCTTCTCCCAAAGCTGACCTGCAAACAACTCTACAATATATATTACCTCTACTTAGCAATGTTAGTGTTCAGATTTAGATATAAGTGCATAAATCAAATGAAAGAAAATAAACACAATGTTTGGGACAGAAAATAACTCTTTTATTAAAATATGAAGATTACGAAAATTACAACCTTCTTATCAGAAAACGCTCTGCGAACCAGGTCCGAGCTCCTCTTATTGATGCTCCAAGTGCAGCATTCCCATACTTTCCTCTCAAAATCAATTTATCTCTTGGGAAAAGGGAAAGGGTTGTATAAGGAGAAAGGGCTGGAGGGGAATGTTGAGGCCACATCTCAGAAAGGGTTGCAAAACTTGGGCTAGAAGGGGAAGGGATTTTGGCAGATTTTCTTTGTTCTCTTGATTGGTGTTGTAAATGGGAACCCAATACATCTTTTTATATGATAAAAATATGGTTATTCGATTTAGGGATGGGCTACAATGGCTAAAATGGTTGGGAAACCCTTGATAGCCTGTAAACTCCGCTGAATTCCTTGCAACTTTTTATTTTTTGCAAATTTTGGAGGTAAACACGGATTGTCTAGCATGCAGCTAGCGTATGTATGCGGGATGTCTAGTATGCAACATGCATGTGTATGAAAGCTATAGTTTAGCAGGGCACATACATCTTCCAAAAAATGGTTTTTTCAGAAGGATCCTCAGCAGTAAATTGACAAATTGTGTAAGTGGAAAGGCTAATGCCATGTATGCATAGGTAGGAAATTTTTGGACTATAACAACCAAGCATGGAAATTCCTACCTCAGGATGATTCATATATATGGTATTTGATGTTTGTTTTCATCTTTGATCTGACTCTCCTATTCTAACACCTCTTAGCGCACATCATTTTGTAAAATGTTTCGGCCATCAATTTCTCTTATGACCTCATACTTTAGAGGGAATATGTTACACACCAAATTTCCCCACTACTAAGTGGCGCACTTATGTCTTGTATTCTACTAAGTGTCACACTTATGTATCACTTATGTAGGTGTCGATTTGCCACATTCCTAAGTGTCTCACTTATATTCTACTAAGTGTCGTAATTGAATGTCGCAACTGTGGAAGTGTTCATCATGTTCCCTAGAAAAATCAGGGGAGAAAACCCATCACATGGAGGCCTAAATACACTTTATCATCATGTGGAAATTTCTATCATGTTCCCTAGATAAATTGGTGAAGAAAACACATCATTTGAACATCGAAAAACCACTTTTTACCTTGAGTTTTTTACCATTTTTTAGGACCGACGCCCCCCTACCCATATATGGGGAGTGTCGGTCCATTGGTGACACTCCCTACTTAACTGTGGGGGAGCGCCAGTGATGCTCTATGCTAATCCTTTGGGGAGCATCAGTTTGGTTACAACCAATTCCACCTTTTTTGGAGGGAAGGTTCCAGGAGGTTGGAGTTTGTTTGGGTCAAAGGGAATCAAGTCCTATCTATCTATTTAATCCTAGGCTGAATATACTAATTAGTTGATCCATATCCTCAACCATACTCCTAAAATACTCCATGGTGGTTGAGCCTTCATTTGCTATATAAGGAGGCCACTCAAGGGTAAAAGGGGGGAATCCATTGAAGCATCATCATTTTGATCTCAAGGCATTCATGTAAGGGCTGGACTAGAGAGCTTGGAGAAGATCGATGCAACATCAAAGGTGATTTCTAAGTGCCTTATTTATCAGTTTTCCATTAATATCAACTTGGCCTATTCCTTTCACTATGTTGTTCATGATAGTGTCTATGCTTAAATTAAATTGGGTATAGATAGATTTATTTCTTACCTAACAAGATCTAGTAGAAGTAGAAAGGATTTGCTGCCTCTTGTTTTGCATGTCGTTTTGATCGTTGAAGGAATTGGAGCAGCGAGGTAAAAGGACGGAGCAGCGAGGAAAAACTTCGGGAAAGAAGTGAGTCTCCCTTATTTTATCTATATGCTAATAAACTAGATCTAAAAGGAAAGTAGTAACCACTTGTTTCCTTATGTCTTTGGACCAAAGAAGGGGTCTTGGTCCAAAGAGGAGTTTGACTTGCCCGCAGGGTGAAATTTCTCACAATAGACCCTAATAATTAAAATTTCATTGTAGGTTATGTTTTTAGTCTTGGTTTCAAACCTATCACTTAGGCTTGTAAAAGGAAATGTGCCCTATATTTTTTTTCTGTAGAAGCATAGTATCGAGTAGCAGTTATCGAAATTCAAAAATCCCTTTGGCTTTGGAAGGTCCTTTTAGAGATTGGCTCCTAACAATAGCATCTATATACACTCTAGTGTGATAATCAGAGTGTCATTTAGCTTGATAAAGATGTAGTTTAACATCAGTACAGAAAACACATTGAGATACACATGCACTTCTCTGAAATATTCTTCAAGATCACATTCTCAAAAATCTCTATTGTCCTACAGATGATTAAGTTGCAGACATTTTCACAAATCCTTTTACAAAAGAAAAATTTTCCAAACTATAATTTATGTTAGTAGTTTGTGAAGTTGTCATTAAGGGGGAGAGACTCTAATGCCTCATTCCTTCTCCTATTATGTCACCTTTGTAAATCCATCAATCATATTCCAAGTTGTTTTTAAGGGGTGGATGTTATAATGTTTAGACACTTGGGAGTTAATTAAGATCAACTTGGTTTAATGTATCTTTAGGTAAAGTGTGTGTCTTTAGTGTGCATTGTAATTATCTAATCCAACGGTCATAATTATGTTCTAAACATAAAATAATCTGACAAATCATCTTCTTCTTGATACTAACAACACTTAATATGTGGCTTAACACTTGAACAGTCCATGATCTCTATTTAAAGAGCATGGAGCGTCATTTGTTGATGATCGAATGTGAGAAACTCATGTGTAAATTATTTTCCTTTTGCTTTGATATATCATCTCAAGTGGTCTTGTTGGCTGGAGTCACAGACATTTTCCCTTTTTGAGGGTTTTAACCACGTAATATATTGGTGGAATAATCCTTGATCTATTTCTGTGAGCAGTTTCTTTATGGTGTTTGACCTGTGTGGAAATACTCTATTTATATAACATGAAGGTTGTATGACAGCTTAGAAAAAACATTTTACTTTGACCTCATGGGGAACATGCATAGAAAAGAGAGAGAGAGTGGGAGAGAAGATTGTTATCATACCATTGATTCATAATGAATTGAGAACAAAATGAAAGACAATAACAATCTAGAAAGGAAACACATAGATAAGTTGAAAACCAAATTCTATAAGTCAAATAATGGTGTAAAACATTGTACATATACAATGGCTAGAATTGTGGTAACTATCTCTAATAAGACATGTATCTATGACATTTGTTTGCAAAATTCAAGTAACAAGAGGTTGAAACTACATTTAATATCAAAATATCTAAGAGGAAGAAACATTAAGATCCAAAAACCTAACCCTGAGAGTTGAGGTGGCAAAAGAAAGTTGGGCCTAGAGGAATCTAAGTAAGATGGTGCTAGGATGTCAATTTCTAGTGATCATAACTTTCAGATAGATCTCTATTTTGGGCACCTTTTGGATCATTAGAAATACTTTTCTGAGTATTGAAGATTGAGTAGCTTTGGAAGATATCCTTATTGTATTTGACCAAGACAAACCCTAAAAGAATGTTATTATATTATATTTATTAAGATGGCCCTATTGTTCCTTGACAATTAAATGTAAACTAAAAGGGTAAAGTTACAGGTCATCCAAGACCTAATTTAGGAAGGCCAAAGTACTATTTATAAGGGAGGCTAGCGCCTCACTTGTACACACATACATTAGCTCTGTAGCTATGAAGAAGTGTGCAAGTATTGGAGGAACTTCTAGTGCAGCTAGGTGTGACGTTGATTAGGGTTTTGGTCTATATCTTGGATACATCTTGGTTAAGTGGTGTGCTACCCTTTCTTAGTGAAGGGTTAGAGGAGGATCTTATGATTTGTTAGTTCTCTCTTGGAGAGAGGCATTGTTCTTGGTTGGCTAATCTATATTGAGTAAGTTTGTTGGGTTTTCTTCCCCTAGAGAGCTTCCCAGGATAATATTTGTGTCTATCTTGTTTCTATGATTGCTTCTCTTTCAGTGATATTATATATGTAGTTAATGTGCTAAATGATTGTAATAGTAAAGAAGAATGGTAACTGTTAATTTCATAAGTAAAATATCAACATGGTATCAGAGCAGGCTTGAAAGAGACCAACTCACAGTTTATAAAGAAGCGGATAGCCTTAGCGCACCCTCTCCTAAATTCAGTTTTCAGTGTTGCAGTTGTTGCGTATTTAGGGTTTCTGCATAAACCCTAAGAGTGGTGTTTTTACCTTTGTTGGAGGATTTTGGTGAAACTAAGATCACCTAGGAGCTCGCCCTAGGAGGGCGCATCTAGTCCCTGGATCAGAATTTTGAAATTTAAAGTTTGAGAAATTAGGGTTTCCTCATAAAACCCTAAGTTGCAGTTGCAATTGCAGTATTAAGTGCAGTTGCAGTATCAGTTGCAGTACCATTTGCATTTGTAGTTGCAGTTGCAATGCCAGTTCATTTGTGTCAGTTCCTTCATGCCAGTTGTTGTGCCAATTGTAGCACTAGTTGCAGTACTAGTTGTAGTGAAATTTTATATGAAGTGTTGGGACTGATTTTTTATTATCCTAGTGCGTCTTACCCTAGAAAATCTTCAACTGTATTTAAATTACAAATTGAAGCACCTTTGAAGTTATAAAGGTTCATTATTTCTTACCATTGTTGTTGGATGGTGCCACTACCTGTCGATACAGTCAAAGGTATGTACTTACTTATATTTAAACTGTATCATTAGTCTAAGGGTATTTGCAGAAGAAGGGATCCTTTTTTCAAACAACAATAGTAGATCCAGAAGGATCTCAGATCTAGCACATTCAGAGGAACAATGCATCCCAGGTTTGATTATTTTGATATGCCTCTATTAGGTTAAGGCATTATTGTGATCTTATGAACATCTAGGTTGTATTTTGATCTATTGAAGTTATGATTATCATACTAACCTATGTTCAAAGTTCAATTTAGAAACTAAATTTAGTCAAAGTATTAGATTGATTAAGGTTGAGACTTTAAATTTTATTTGCACTATATTCTCTAACTAAAATTTATGTCTAGAAAACATATTGTCTTAAGTATAGGGGACAGGTTGAAGAGAATACTTGTCATCTTGAGTGTAGGAGACTCGGAAGAAAAGAAACACACTCATTCTTGAGGACAAGAATCCAGGTTCCAGGTTTGATTGATTAAATTGATAAGATTCAAATTTTCTCATATCAAGTTTGATACCTAGTAAACACTATAGTTGTGATAGAAATCTTTGAAAGGTTTTATTATTGAATAATTGGTAGCATGTGAGAACTATTGAGATAAATGCTTATTATTTACTAGATATAACTAACATCTGCTCTAGGAGAAACTTTTTTTTTTCCAGGTTACCATGGAGGAATGATTGATCACAACACTAGAACAGTGTTGCTCTCATTTCTTATTATTTTGTTTCTTACTTTTGACCCTTGTTTCAGGTAGGTCACAAGTGATATCTCTGAAGGAGCTACTATGATGATTGTTCTCGCTATTGTTTTTTTATTATTATAAAGAGTATTATTCTTGTCTACTATTTCTCCCTTGTTGTTCTTATTCCAGGAAAGTCATAGGTGATAACCCCAAGGGAGCTACAGTGACAGTTTCATGAGGAAACATATTATATGAGACATGGAGCAGACTATCCAAGTTGTATACATGACCTTATATATCCATGTATCGAAGAAGAAGAAGAATAAGTGATCTGGGTTATTTTCGGCACAAAATGAGAGCGGAGATATAATAAAGAAAAGTACAGAGACGTATATTATATCCAAAAATATAACAGAAATATATCAGAGATATAAACATAGAGATATTGTAATACAAAATTTCTATTAATGTGCGAAATGTACAGAACTGTAAAAATACATAGTGAAAGACTCGTTAGAATGGTGGCAGCTTATCTCTTAGAAGAGATGTGATGGCTACTCGCATTCGCAAGAAGATGATTATTACAATGAGGCTCTAAGGGCCTTTTTAACATAAGGAAAATCCAAAACCCTAACCCCGGAAGATGAAAATCCAAAAGGTTTGCGGGCTCGGATGGGGGTAGTTGATACGTCAACTTACTGGGGGCGTAAATTTTGCATACGATATTCGTTTGGGGCGCTCGATACACCGTTGGAAAGGTCTAACTGAGAAGAAAAATTTTTGAGTGGCCTGGGATAGTGCCTTTGGTAGTCTCCTGGCCTCAAATCTCCAAAAAAACATCGTTTAGGGCCTCAAAACGTGCCTGGAAGTTTGGAACCCGAAAAACTGCCAAGATGGAAAACTATTTTTCAAGCCCGTGGAATAGGTCAATGGCCATCAATATCCACCTAGATCAATAAGGTACTTTTTCTAGATACAAAACATCTCATATGGAGACAGATCATGAGGAGAAAAAGGATCTAAAGATGATAGAACAAATCCCTCGAGTGCATTTGATCACTCTTCAGATCATTGGGAAGAGTTAGTAGAGCCAGAAGGGCCTACCCAAAATCATTGCAGTAACCAGGAAGAGACTAGTATGGTCTTGTGAAACTTTGCAGGATGCAAATCCATATAGAATTGATGAGCCATATCATGCGGAGCAAATAGTTCCACCAGTGCTGAGGCAGGAGGCCCCACCAAGTACTAGATCAAAAGGAGCTAGAGTTCAGATGAATTCAGCCCTCATGATCAAGTAAGGAGGAGCAGCCTCCCCAGGACCATTCGTAGAGATTTACAAAGCCTAATTTGTGTCCAGATGATTGTCCGAGCAAGAGGGAGAAGACTATGACGAGACACTTGCTCCAATAATAAAAAGAAGTATATATAGAACAAACATGATTCATTAAAAGAAGCGGACAAAGTATGAGATTCAGAGGGAGTAGGTATGAAAATCCCTATATTTGAGATTGAGTTATCTTCAGTGCCAGTTGGTGCAGTACATGAGTCGGGCCATGGAAACATGACTACAGTAGAATATTGACTTACCTCCACAGAAAGAGGATAAGATAGCATCTGTGTCAGTTATTGAGCCACTCTCAGTCTTAGATGAAGTTGTTGTCATGGTAGAATAGAGGAGCTACTCCCAGAGTTCAGCAGCTATAGTGAGAATAGAGCAATCATTCTCAACTTCACAAAGAGCAGGTGCAGGTGCAGAGTCCTAGTTCCAAAAGGAACAGTTGCAGAGAGAGTAGAGGACATACTCTCAAGCAGTGAGACAAATAGTGCTTTGCAGAAAGCACATAGAGCTAGCACCTGATTGTGCAGATTGAGTTGCAGATGAACAAGTGTACTAGTTTGGTACAATGTGATGTGAAAATTTGGTTAGTTGATATATTTGAAGAACACGAGGACATATATATGTTTTGTGGTAAACGCATTGAGTCACTAAATGATTGAGCCTAGACACATTCTCCTTATTATGTCAAAACATGTGATGAGGTACCTAAAGGGTACAATCGATTATGGACCCAAATATATCTCGGAGTGTGAGATAAGATTGCAAATTCAGATTGGGCAGGCAGTGTCATAGACCGGAAAAGTACATCTGGATGTTTCTTTAGTATGGGATCAGTTGTGATCTTGTGACTCAGTGAGAAGCAAACATGTATGGCACTCAATTTCGTAGAGGCAGAGTATGTGGCAGCATGGTCAACTTGTGGCGAAGCAGTGTGGCTCCAGAAGTTGATTGCAGAATTGTTTGATCTTGAGTTGGAGGAAACTTGTATCTTTTATGACAACTAGAGTTGCATAAAGTTGTCAATGAACCCAATGTGTCATGACAAGTCCATCATATCGAGATCAAGTACCATTATATCTAATAGATTATACAAAAGGGAGTAGTAAAGCTCCAGTATGTTATTACCGACGAGAAGGTAGCAAACGTGTTGACTAAGCCTCTGTCAAGAAAGAAGTTTGAATACTTCAGAGATGAGCTTGGTGTGGTCCAAGGATTTTGCCTCAATAGAGGGAGTGATGTGTTCCCCAGTAGCGGGAAATGATGTGATCCCCAGTAGCGGGATGTGATGAGATTCCCAATAGAGGAAAGCTACCCCAGTGTAGGTTGGTAACCCCAACGCAGGTTGGTACGCTACCCCAGCGTAGGTTGGTAACCCCAACGCAAGCTGGTACACTACCCCAATGAAGGTTGGTATGCTACACTAGTGCAGGTTGGTAACCCCAACGCAGGTCGGTACACTACCCTAGCGCAGGTTAGTATGCTACCCCAACGCAGGTTGGTACTCCAATGCAGGATGGTATGTTACTCCAATACGAAACGCTAGTAAAAGTGCAGAACTTCCTATGATATATAGATCCGTGATTGACAACAAGACAATGACCAAGTATGCAGAAGCACAGAAGCAGTGATGATGACCGTGACAAGAAGAATACCTTCCTTGCTAAGAGAGAGTGTTGAATATTGAGTAGCTTCGGAAGTTATCCTTATTGTATTTGACCAAGGCAAACCCTAAAAGAATGTTATTATATTATGTTTATTAAGACGGCCCTATTGTGCTTTTGTAAAAGTCGGCCCTATTGTGCCTTTGTAAAAGTCGTCTCTATTGTGCCTTGACAATTAAATGTAAATTAAAAGGGTAAAGTGACAAGTCGGCCAAGACCTAATTTAGGGAGGCCAAAGTACTATTTATAAGGGAGGCTAGTGCCTCACTTGTACACACATACATTAGCTCTGCAGCTATGAAGAATTATGCAAGTATTGGAGGAACTGCTACTGCAACTAGGTGTGACATTGATGATGGTTTCGGTGTATCTCTTGGATACATCTTGGTTAAGTGGTGTGCTACCCTTTTCTAGTGAAGAGTTAGAGGAGGATCTTCTTATTTGTTAGTTCTCTCTTGAAGAGAGGCGTTGTTCTTGGTTGGCTAATCTATATTGAGGAAGTTTGCTAGGTTTTCTTACCCTGGAGGGTTTCCCAAGATAATCTTTGTGTCTATCTTGTTTTTTTGATTGCCTCTCTTTCAATAATCTTATATATGCAGTTAATGTGCTAAATGATTGTAATAGTAAAGAAGAATTGTAATTATCAGTTACATAAGTAAAATATCAACACTAAACTCTACAAGTTTAAAGACATAGATTAGTATGTCATCTCGACAATTTGAAACACCCAAAACATATAGAAATGACTTGAAAAATTAATTAAAATTTTATAATTTGCAAATTAATAAAATTCAAAATTATTTCTAAAAAGGTGACATATTAGTAACAATCATTAAATTAACTCTAAAATAACCACTTAAATCATGTAAATCTAAAATGTAATTTAACATATAACTTTAAATTTTCTTTATATTATAAACTATATATTTGTAATTATTGATTAAAAACTAACGCAAACAGCAAACATTATATATAAATTTTCTTTATATTATAAACTATATATTTGTAATTATTGATTAAAAACTAACGCAAACAGCAAACATTATATTATTTGTAATTGTTAATTTAAAACTAACATAAACCTAATCTCTCTCTTTTTTTAAATATTAAACATTTTCAATATCCATAACTCAAATATAGTTAAGAAAAATTAACACTATATATATCACAACCACCACACAAAAGTTTAACATTAAAATAAGAGGAATGACCTTTCACATTTTAAAATCTACATCACATTCTCATAAGAAGTCCCTATCATGCTTTGAGAAGTACTTCATTAGCGTATCACATGCAAGCAAATAAAGCCAAACAATTTACAATTTCCCTATCATGGTTTTAGAAGTACTTCATAAGCATATCACATGAAACAAGCAAATAATGCCAAACAATTTACAATTCTGTATTGTATATTTTTTCCCTCTATACAAGGTATTTAAATTTTATACTATATATTTTTCCCTCTAATATATATATATGGTATATTTTTTTCCTCTAAGATATATATATTAATGCTAAACAAATAGTTTGAGAAGTACTTCATAAGCATATCACATATAAGCATATCACATAAAACAAGCAAATAATTCCAAACAATTTACAATTTTGTACTGTATATTTTTTCCTATATCAAATAATGCCAAACAATTTTGTACTGTATATATTTTTCCCTCTAAGAGATATATATAATAGATATTCCAATGCCATAAATTCCCCATGTAACAGCTTAACGAAACTAGTCAAAGTGAACGTGATAATTTTATGTCAAATATATATAATTAATGAACCGACCTTGTGCATAGCCAAATGATGCAACGATGGGTTTTAATAGACAGCCAGACAGATTCGCGCAGTTCTCTATCACCAAATCTAAACCAACCGATACACCATGGCAATGTGAAAGGTAAGAGTTCACGGAATCCACTCGACCGAAATTAAAACCTATTGACTGAGCTGCTCCAGTCCAACTTGCGTTGGAATCTTGTTGAAGTAGGAGAGGGACTATGCAATAATTACTGCAGAAAACGTAACTCGTCCTCATGGTTGGATAATACAAACCATAGGCAATCGTGGGTTAATATTCTATCCACATATCTCATCATTTCCATCTATCTTATTTGAGTCGGAAGGAGCTAACAAATTTTACAATGCAGCCAAGTATGGGATTGTATCAAGAATGTATGCAAACAGTTTGGAGAAAGCTCTCAATAACAAGAAGTAGATGCATGTTGTTTTAAAGGCAGTAGCAGACATCCAGGGACAGGGACAGGAACAGGGATAGTGGGCTCATCTTGAGGGACAGTGGGCAAGGACAGTGGGCTAACAAAGGACAGAGACAATGGTCTAATAGGCACAGTGGGCAGAGCAGCAAGTTTTCAATGGTCAGACCAACAGATAGTGAAGGGTTAAGCATAAAACAGAGGGTCAGTTTTGGGCAGAGACTTTGATTTCCCTTAATATCATCATGACAATGGGACAAGAAACTTTAGAACCTGTGGAAACAAATGATATAGGGCAAGTGAAAATTGCCTCATCATCCAAAACTGGAAAGTGGGTTTGGGTTAATGCCAAACAGTATCAGGGCATTTTAAAACGAAGACTAGCTCGTCTGAAATGGGAGCAGACAAGGAAAAAAAGGTCTCAAAGGGAAAGTACTTGGGTCCTTCACAAGAAACAACATTCAAACAAGTCCTCTTTGCAAGTATGTGGCAACAAGTCCAAAGGAAAAGGAAAAGGCATTGATGATTATGCCTTATATAGACCCACATCCACACCTCTCACTTGGTCATCTGATATTTATGTGAAAGAACTGTTAAAGGTAAAAGAGAGGTTGGAAGTAGTAGAAGCTAAAGAGTTGGAAAGAGATTGTACAATCCATAGAATAACAGTCGAAAACCAGGCTTTAG